>JBBPUK010000500.1:0-15025 GCA_038094635.1 Tylopilus cervinicoccineus
CTAATGATGTCGCGTCGTCGTGGCCCCGAGAGCAACGACGAGAGAGCTGTTGTGTTTTTATCATTATTCTTCGTATACCGCAGTCAAACGGACGCGGACGTTTCCGTATTACATAAGCCAGAGTAGAATAAGATCATCTTCGACGCGACTCTACCTCAGTCACGAGCTCCGAGTCGTACTGAGGTAAGGTCATCCATTCGTACACAGCACCTTTCACTTACACCTCGTAGTAGTATGCTTCTACAGGTGAATATACTATTCATGAACTCTGAGTCATACTGAGTAGTACACTTCTACAGGTTATGAGCCCTGCTGTTGCACTCTAATCTAGATCTTACATGTACTTTTGTGTCGACATCACACATACATTCACTGAAATGTCTACAACTATGACAGAGAAGGTAAAACTGCCTAAACTAGATGCATCTGGTAAGGAATGGACCACCTGAAAGGTCTAGCTCCAACTAGCTGCCAATAGTTAAGGACTAGCTGGGTATCTTGATGGAAGCAGAGCAAAACCCATAGATCTGGTGATTGGACAGTCACCTGGATGGATGCTGAGTAACACCTCTGAGTGCAGGCTGGTCATAGACTACAAAAAGGATCTAATGACCTGGAAGGAAAAGAACACAAGGGTGCAACACATGATTGCAAGTACCCTACCTAATTTCATCTTTGTCCACCTCATGAATAAAAACTCAGCCCATGAGTACTTCACTACCCTCTACACCCTCTTTGAAAAGTGATCTGTTGTTGTTGGCACTGAGATGCAGCATCAGCTAGGAGAACTAAAGCTGAAAGAAGAAGGTGACATATGCATATATATCAACAAAGTTGTCATGCTTTGTGAAGACCTCATGTCTATTGGATGGCCAGTGTCAGACAAAGATCTCTTCAACATCATATATATGTCACTCCCTTGCTTATACAACTTCAGACTCACTACATTATCTTTCATGATACATTTTCAAGAGGCTTCAATCTCATCAGATACTCTAATGGACATTGTTTTGGAGGAGTATAACAGACTCACCCTCCAGAGCAGGGGAAAAACAAGGACCTTGATGGGTGAGGATGCTGTGTTTGACACCAATATGTCATCTAGAAAAGGGAAGGGGAAGAAATTTACTAGAGATTGCTACAATTGCAGCTGGTCTGGATATAGAACCTGTGAATGCTAGGAAGAAGGTGGTGGAAAGGTCAGTCAGGCACCCAAAGGGTGGAAACCACATGGAAAGAAGCCTAAGGATAATAAGACCAAAAGTAAATTGTCAGTTTCTGTGAATGCTACCACAAGCAAGAAGAAAAATACCACCCAACCTGATTGTGCCTGGCTCATCATGCCTGAGCCCAATCTAGCTACCATAGACACCAATGTGATACAACCCCTAGAACAATCCAAGGCAAGGCCAAGGAAAGACATGTATAGGAGTTTTCATAGGTATCTGGATGAGAACGTCTTAATCCAGCACAATGCTACTAAACCACTAACTCAAGGGTAGTTCCTAGTCTAGGGCACATCCTAATGAGGGGGAAACCCCAGAAGAACAGACTAAGGTTGCCCTTAGCTGTCCCAAGCTTTATATACCTTAGCATATATATATCATGTGATCTAGATTACAACTAAGTAACCAGAAACCCTGTGCCCTGTGTCACCACATGATACCCCCTATTCATAATGGACCATAGTCAGTGTTACAGCTGCCTAGGGCATAACTGCAAAGGGTTACGAATTGCTCAATGTGAATCTTGGCAGAGCTCGCCTAAGGAGGGATCCGGAGCGCAGACAGTGTGGATATGAAGGTCTTAGGGTTGGATACCACATCTGATCTGCATGGTCACACTTGGGTGTAAGGTGCATCACTGTGGGTGTTACGGCCGCAAGGGCGTAACTGCAAAAGGTCATGAATCGCTCAATGTGGATCTCGGCGGAGCTCGCCTAGGGAGGGATCCAGAGCATGGACAGTGCAGATATGAAGGTCTTAGGGTTTGATACCATGCCTGATCCGCATGGTCACACTTGGGCATAAGGTGCATCATTGTGGTTAGTGCACAGTCCAGGTAAGGTCTGTTATGAAAAGGGGGACATCATGTGGTGACGAGGGTCTAGGGTTCCTGGTTACTTATAGTGTAGCCTAGATCACATGATGTATATACACTAAGGTATATAAGGCTGGGACAGCTGAGGGCAACCTCAGTCTGTTCTCTTGGGGTTTCCTCCTCAAGTAGAGCGAGCCCTAGCTTGGGGCGTTCCCTTGGGTTAGTGGGTAGGTTGGGCCTCTCTGGCTAAAGACGTCCTTGGCCAGACACCAACATGGCTCCTATACATGTCTTCCCTCAGCCTGGTCCTTGGGTTGTTCTAGGGGTTGTATCAGTGGGTAGTGCGCAGTCCAGGTAAGGTCCGTTATGAAAAGGGGGACATCATATGGTGACGAGGGTCTAGGGTTCCCGGTTACTTAGTGATACGACCACCACCAGAATAACCCAAGGAACTACGCCGAGGGAAGACACATATGGGAGCCGTTGTGGGTGTCGACCGGGGACAACTTTAGCTGAGGGACCTGAACTAGGAGGGGGAATGCCCCAACGCTCTAGTGGGGGGAAAACCCAGAAGAACAGGCTGAGGTTGCCCTCAGCTGTCCTAGCCTTTATATACCTTAGCATATATACATCATGTGACCTAGGCTACACTATAAGTAACCGGCAACCCTGTGCCCTGTCGCCACATAACGCCCCCTATTCATAACTGGACCTTACCTGGACTGCACACAACCCACAGTGATGCACCTTATGCCCAAGTGTGACCATGCAGATCAGGCATGGTATCAAACCCTAAGATCTTCATATCCGCACTGTCCGTGCTCCAGATCCCTTCCTTGTGGCGAGCTCCGCCGAGATCCACGATGAGCGATTCGTGAGCCTTTGCAGTTATGCCCTTGTGGCCGTAACACTTAGTAGTAGCCTAGATCACGTGATGTATATATGCTAAGGTATATAAGGCCGGACAGCTGAGGGCAACCTCAGTCTGTTCTTCTGTGGGTTTCCCCCATCATTAGAGCGAGCCCTAGCTCGGGGTGTTCCCTCAGGTTAGTGGGTTAGGTTGGGCCTCTCTGGCTAAAGACGTCCTCGGCCAGACGCCAACACGGCTCCTATGCTTGTCTTCCCTCAGCTGTGTCCTTGGGTTGTTCTAGAGGTTGTATCATTAGAACAGACTCTTATTGTTGGGAGTCGGCCCCTCCAGTGAACATGGATTGGTCCCAGAAGTGGGATCATTAGAGCAGGCTCTCGATGAGTCAAGACCCCCGCCGCTAACGGGCAGACCTCTTGATGAAGAGGATGTATAGTGAAGCAGCAAGAGTTTTTATTTTAGCTCTTGGGTAGAATGCCGAATAAGGCAGCCTGCTTCACCTTTCTTTCATTCTGGCCATTTCCCTGGTGAGGTTATACCTCGTGCATGCTTGGTGACGCATACTTCTCAGCAGATCCAGGTGGAGTGTTTCATCTAGAAGGACTAGAGCTGGCTTGTCATAGTCCGCTCGAAAGCAAACTACAAGGGAGGCCAGACGTGCATTAGTACCCTAAGCCCTATGGGGAAGTGTCCGATCAGGGGCCACGTGCTAAGTAGGGAGTCCTTGGGTCCTTTTTAAAGGTTCGGCAGCAGAGGCATCCAGAGCTTCGTGCCCGAAGGTTGGTCAGAAGTTGTGGAGTTTGACGGTTCTCCACTTTAAAGAAAGAAAACCAAAGTTTGACCAAACAAGCCTTCATCAGGGTGGAAGGAGGAGCATACAGGACATTCAGGTCCAGGGCTGCAGTTCAGCATGGTTCAAAGACTGGGAGTATTGGGCTTCCAGGAAAGAAACCAAAATGAATAGAGGGGTTGACTGCTCTCCTACATGATAATGAAAAGCGAAGACTGTGCAAAGTTATAAAGTGAATCCTTATGAAATTTAGGGAATTTTTTTCTTGTCTCCCCTCTCGTGCTACGTCCATCAGGGCTAACTGTTGGGACGCCAGTTGGAAGGATGAGCATAGGGAGTGGAGGGGACCATAAGGGACCTGGAACCTTTCTGGGTTTACGACCATAGGAGATGAAGACGGAGTCATGTGGAAGTCATGGCGATGGATGAGCGATGGCCGTGAGGTATGATCGTTGTGAGTCACAGACATGGGACGAATTTTCATGTGAGCTCTCGGGGGCCGCGAAAAGGGAATTCTTTTTTCAGCCCAGTCCTGGTGGTAATGGCCTATAGGTGGCCACAGTCTGTTCTTGCCTGAAAAGGATAGTCTCTATGACGAATTACTGGCTGTCAACCAGCAGGGGGTAGCAGTCCCCCCAAAGAACCAAAAAATAGTGGCTGGCACAGTCGGAATCACCTGCTATTTTCCAGAGATCGGCATATGGGGAAGCTGCTCACATCAAACGGCGAAGTAGATCATCCAGAGTCCAATCATTAAGGAGGGGATAGTGTTATGGCCGCCTAGGGTGTAACTGCAAAGGGTTACAAATCGCTCAATGTGGATCTCGGCAGAGCTTGCCTAAGGAGGGATCCAGAGCATGGACAGTGCGGATATGAAAGTCTTAGGATTGGATACCACGCCTGATCCACATGGTCATACTTGGGCGTAAGGCGCATCACTGTGGGTAGTGTGCAGTCCGGATAAGGTCTGTTATGAAAAGGGGAACATCATGTGGTGATGAGGGTCTAGGGTTCCCGGTTACTTAGTAGTAGCCTAGATCATGTGATGTATATATGCTAAGGTATATAAGGCCGGACAGCTAAGGGCAACCTCAGTCTGTTCTTCTGTGGGTTTCCCCCATCATTAGAGCGAGCCCTAGCTTGGGGTGTTCCCTCGGATTAGTGGGTTAGGTTGGGCCTCTCTGGCTAAAGACGTCCTCGGCCAGATGCCAACACAGCTCCTATGCATGTCTTCCCTCGGCCGTATCCTTGGGTTGTTCTAGAGGTTGTATCAGTCAGACTATGATCAACCCACTGTCTTACACTCAGCTACATGCAGATCAGGCATGGCATCTAGCCCTAAGATCTTCATATCAGCACTGTCCATATCCCAGATCTCATCTTGCACTGACCACCAGCAAGATCTATTGTGGATAATTCATGACCTTTTGCAGTTATGCCCTTGCAGCCATAACACAATACCTTCATGGCCCAAGACAATAATGTTCCTGAGCTATATGATAGTGAAGCCTTACAACACCTCTTTTTATACCATGAATATTTTCTAAACTTCATCAACACTACACTCAAACCTATTAGAGGAGTGGATAATGAAACATTTGACATAATTGGACAAGAAGACTTATCCATTTATCTCTCTAATGGAGACACTCAGTTATGCATCCTTCTATGAAATGTCTTATATGTGCTGAGTATGCAAGTAACTCTCATATTGATTAGCTGCCTTGCTGAGGCCAGTTGCAGTGCAGTTTTCAATGGTGGGAAATGCCAAATCTTTGATAAAGAACATCACCTTCTAGGCCAGGTAGAGGTTGCAAATGGTCTATACAAGATGTAGAGTGATTACTCAGTAACTGCAGCTATAGCAAATATAGACCAATGACTCACCATGGAAGATCTACATGCCCATTTATCCCATATCAGAGTTGGAATGATATATAAGATGATAGCAAAGGGAATGGTCACTGGCATGACACTGGACCTAGACCACAATATGATGGGTCAGTGCAGCTCTTGTAAGTATGGAAAGGCAATTCAGACATCTATTGAAAAAGTCTGTGACTCCAGTTGAACAGAGAAACTTGGCAAGGAGGTACATACTGATGTCTAGGGACCTTTGCCCATCCAAACCCCTGGAAAATGGAGCTACTACTACTTCTTTATCCATGATCATATATACTATATATGAGTAAACCTTATGTTCATAAAGTCTGACATGTTCCAGACTTACCTGGAGTTCAAGTCTTGACTAAAGACCCAGTATGAAATGTAGGTGAAACAGCTTTGTTCTGACTGTGAAGGGGAGTATCTGTCCAACAAATTCACTTGTTATTTGAAGAAAAGTGAGACAGAATGAAAACTCACCACACATGACATGCCAAAACATAACAGGGTTGCCAAGTACTTGAACTGGACTCTAGTGGAACGTATGCATACCATCTTGCATGCAAGCAGACTATCTAAGAATCTGTGGGGGGAGGCACTTCTACATGTTGTCTGAGTGAAGAACTGGTCAGCAACCACAGCTTTGGACAGTAAAATGCCCTATGAGATGCTGTATGGTAAGAAACCTGACTTAAGTGGGTCACCATCCTAGGAAGCAAAATGCTGGGTCCTTGACCACATGGAATCGAAACTTAATGACCAGGCTAAAGAAGGTCACTGGGTTGGATTCAATGCTGAGTCTGCAGCACATTGAATTTACTTACCTAATTAGTGCACTGTAATTGTTGAATAAAGTGTCATCTTCTGGCGGCACAATGATTAGACCAACTCAGATGCTAAATTCAATGGCATATCTAGACTAGTGACCAATGCTCAACCCACTCAACCTACCCCCATATAGATATCACCCCAAATCAATCCCAACACCACCATCAATAGCCCATCAAATAGTATAAACCTATGATGATCAACTCATCAGCATACTGAATCTCTATATCTCCAGATGTTGCAATGTGGGGAAGATACTGATACAACCCTAAACCAGAGAGCATCTCACTTGAAGGTAAGCTTGGTGTGTTCATAGGTCGCGATGGATGTGAATGGAGTGATGGGCTTGTAGAGGTGCCTATGTTATCTCTTGCTAAGGTTAGCTAGTAGAGGGGAGAACACCAAGAGAACAAGCTGAGGGCTTCAGCGTTGTCTCCTGGCCTTTATATACCCTTTCTAGTGTATAGCCACCTGGGCATGGACCAACTATCTAAGTATGGTAAATCTCCTGCTATGGTCAAACCCTTAACCCTTATCTATGCCTCATGGCGATGGTGATCAGCAATCCTGTGCTGCCACAGCAGAGATTAACTACCACCTCCTATGTGGCATCTTCTATCAAAGAAGAGAAGAGAAGCATCTGGAAAGATCTGAATGAGTGGAAATTAAAGGGCACTGGGTCAGGGCACAAATGAAGAGTAGAAATGAAAGGAAACCCAAACAGGAAACCAGTTCCCGTGCATTAGGAGCACAATAGATTCCAGAACCTACTGCCAAGGGTGACAGGTGGCAGCAAAGGCCGCACTTTGTTACCTGTGCTCTGTCTGGGTGGTCTTTGAACTCTTTAATACCTAGTGTCTCCTGGTGTCATCACATGACTGGTCACGTGGACTGCGAATGAAATAAACATGTCCAAGCATGAAGAGAAAAGAAAGAGAGAAAGAAATAAATTATACCAGTGCGACATGACCATAATAGATACTCACAATGGTAAAGCTAGGAATCTATCCTTTCCAAAGTGAATACAGACCATGGTGGTTGAAGGTGTTGAAGGTGAACATAATATAACCCTAAAATCAGAGAGCGTCTCACTTGAGGGTAAGCTTGGTGTGTTCATAGATCACACAAGGTGTGTGTGATGAGAGTGAAGTAAGGGGCTTGTAGAGGTGCTCTGTACTCCCTTGCTAGTGCTAGCTAGTAGTGGGGGATACACCAAGAGAACAAGCTAAGATCTTCAGCATTGTCCCCTGGCCTATATATACTATTGCACAGTACAGCCACTGACACACAGACCATGTATCTAACTATGGTAATTGTCCTGCTATGGTCAAACTCTTAGCCCTTATCAATGCCTTATGGTGACAGTGATCAGCAATCCTATGCTGCCATAGCAGAGATTAACTGCCACCTCCTATGTGACATCTTCTATTAAAGAAGAGAAGAGAAGCATCCAGAAAGATCCAGATGGGTGGAAATTAAAGGGCACTGGGTCAGGGTGCAAATGAAGAGCAGAAATGAAAAAGGACCCAAACAGGAAACTAGTTCCCATGCATTAGGAGCACAATAGATTCCTGAACCTACTATCAAGGGCAACAGGTGACGGTAAAGGCCATACTTCATTACTTGTGCTCTGTCTAGATGGTCTTTGGACTCTTTAATACCTAGCATCTTCTGGTGTCATCATGTGACTGATCACATGGACTGTGAATGAAGTAAATGTGTCTGTGCATGAGAAGAAAGAGGCCATGAAATAAATTATATGATACCTTAGGTAGCTAGTGCCCATGTGACGTGACTATAACAGAACATGTGTTGGCTGTATGGGAATTAGATGATAAAAATGTAGTGTTTGCATTGCTTGGTGGAACTTTGAAAGCTGAGGGCCTAGAATCAATAATGGTTGAAGAAGCTAAGACATGACCAGACTAGCCAAAGTGGAAGGAGGCAATCAATACAGAGCTGAAGAGTCTTGATGATGTGCATATCTGGGATATAGTTGAATGCCTGAAGAATACCAATGTTGTGAGCTGCAAATGGGTCTTCAAGATTAAGAAGAATGCTACAGGCAAGATTGATAAATATAAAGCATGATTAGTAGCTCATGGCTTTACCCAACAATATGGCATTGACTACTTCAAAACTTATGCCCCAGTTGCACATCTAGCATCACTCCAACTTATCTTGGAAATTGCAGCATGTCAAGACTGGGATATCAATGTATTCAATTTTCATAGCACCTTTCTTAATGGCAAACTTGATGATGATGAAGTAATCTATATGGAACTCCCACTGGGCTTTGATAAAAATGGTATCAATCTTGTTGTGCAACTCTGTATCACTCTCTATGGTTCTAAGCAAGGTGCATTGAAGTGGTATCAGTGACTCTACACTATGCTAAGGGATCTAGGCTTCACCTGAATGGAGGCTAATTGGGGAGTATTTGTCATAATTGTCACTGAGCATATTCTTATTTTAGCATCTCATGTGGATGACTATATGGTCACTGGGAGCTCATCAGAGCTTGTGAAGGCCTTTAAAAATGAGATTGGGGCATGTTTTTGGATCACAGACTTAGGTCCAATTAGCTGGCTATTTGGAATGAAGGTTATGAGGGATCAAGGCAATTGTACCATTTCATTGTCTCAGGAACCCTACATTAATGCTATTCTCATCAAGTACAACTTTACAGATGCTAAACCTGTTTCTATCCCTCTCAATCCTTATGTTTAGCTCTTGGACAAACAGTCACTGAAAACTATAAGCAAGATCATATGCATGTGGAATGTTCCTTATCACCAGGCAGTGAGTTTGTTAATCCACTTAGCTGCTAGTACTCGACCAGACATCGCATTTGCAACATCTTTCATCACTCAGTTCAACAATAATCCTGGTTGGGATCACTGGGAGGCAGTAAAACGAATCTATAAGTATCTTGTTGGCACCAAGGTGCTTGTGCTCACTTTTGGAACTTAGATGAGAGGTTTAGTGGGCTACATCAATGCTGACCATGCTATACAGGAGCATAGACATGCTATTACTGGTTTTGCCTTTCTCATCAATGGGGGAGTGGTCCTTTGGGGATCAAAGAAACAGGAACTTGTCACTCTCTCTATAGCTGAATCTGAGTATGTTGCCATAACACACACTGCTAAAGAAGCAATATGGCTTTGATGACTCATCAGTGAGATGTTCCAACCTCTTTCACACCTGACAATCCTCTATGGTGACAACCAGTCAGCTATCACACTGACACAAGATGGTAGCTACCATGCACATACAAAACATATAGACATTCATTATCATTTCATTTGCTTCAGCATCAAGAATGGGTCTATTTCTTTTCTTTATTGCCCCTTGACAGATATGGTTGTAGATATGCTTATGAAGGCTTTGCCTAGCATTAAAGCAAAACATTTTGCATTCAAATTAGGTTTACACCCATCCATTTGAGGAGGGAGTGTTGTGTTTTTATCATTATTCTTCATATACCGCAGTCAAATGGATGCAGACATTTCCATATTACATAAGCCAGAGTAGATAAGATCATCTTCGACGCGACTCTACCTCAGTCACGAACTCCGAGTCGTACTGAGGTAAGGTCATCCTATCAGACTAGACAGAGAATGCTCAGTCGTGTGCAGGGCAGACGGACTGTAGTGTATTCACCTAGACAGAGAATGCTATGTACGAGGTAAGTGAACGTTCTGTACAGTACTTGTGGCTTAGCTCACCTCAGTCGTGCGCAGGGCAGACGGACTGAGGTGTCGACTACGGGATCTTGGACCTATATACTGTCGAGTACAAAAGAATGTGTCACATGGGGTAAATCATGTACAAGTGGCAATCGAGAATGGAGAGCACTAGCCGATATGACGCGTAACAAGGAAAAACGGAAAGGCTATGGTATGTATCATGCGGTCTGCGATATGGAGCTCGGATAAGTATGTTCCGCGGAGTGGATCCATGTTTGATCGGCAGCGCGCACGCTTGCATGTTTCGACACTCCCCCTCAAGCTGCGTGTAGTCCGAGTTCGATGGCAAAGTGCTTTACTTTCGGCGACGGTAGGGCCTTAGTGAAGATGTCAGCGACCATGTCATCGGTAGGACAAAATATGAGCTTGATTTTGCCGTCACCTATGACCCATCATATGAAATGAAAACGGACGTCAATGTGCTTGGTACGTGCGTGATACTGGTGATCTTTTACAAGGGCGATGGCCGACTGGTTGTCTGAGAAAAGGGTAGTCGGCTTTGGCAGAGGTGTGAATAAATCTGCGATGAGTGAGCGCAGCCAAAGCGCCTCCTTTGCGGCGTGTGTGGCACCTACGTACTCGCTCTCTGTCATGGAGAGCGAAACGATTTCTTGTTGCTTTGAACTCCAGGATACTGCACCACTGTCTATAAGGAAAGCATAGCCCAAAATGGCGCGGCGATCTTCTGTGACGCTGCCATCCGCGTCAGTATACCTGACGAGCTGCTTTTCTCCCCCTCCATATGTCAGCCGTAGGTCCTTTGTCCCTAGTAGGTACCTGTAAATGTGCCGAACGGCGTCCCAGTGCACTTGACCATAGTTTGATGAGAAATGAGATACTTGGGATACAGCATACGAAATGTCTGGGCGTGTTCCCAGTGCCGCATACATGAGTGATCCGACAGCTTCTTGGTATGGGATGTTTCTCATTGCAGCATGTTCGGCAGCAGTGGAGGGGGACTAGCTGGTATTGAGCTTGGCGCTTGGTTCCATGGGCGTGGAGATTGGCTTGATGCCATCGAAGTTGAAGCGGCGGATGATGGAGTCAATATAGGTCTTTTGTGAGAGGGCGAGCACGCGCTCCTCCCAGTTTCGTGTTACTTCGATGCCTAGAAGCCAATGGAGCTCGCCGAGATCAGTAACTTCGACAAAGTGACTGATTTGGTGCTTAACAGCTGTCACCAAGCTCGATGTAGATGCTGCAATTGTACAGTCGTCGACATGTACAACTATAATCGCGAGAGTCGTCCCCTTTCGCTTGACGAATACAGCCTGGTCAACTTCACACTGACGGAAACCTAATTGCGTGACCAGTATTTCTACTAGTCACTGGTACCACCGGCGACCGCTCTGTTTGAGTCCATACAGCGTTTTGTAGAGGCGGCACACCCAGTTGGGGTACTTGGGATCGATGTAGCCGGGCGGTTGGCGCATGTAGATTATTTTGTCGTCATTTAGCGTGCCATTGAGGTATGCTCCTTTTATGTCGATCTGATGCAATTCGAGATTTTGTCGCGCGGCAAGTGCGAGGACGGTCCGGATCGATGCTAGTTTAGCAACTGGGGCATACGTATCAAAGTAGTCGATGCCAGGAACTTGGGAGAATCCCTGGGCGACGAGGCGTGCCTTGTGTCATACAACGTTTCCTGCAGCATCCTTTTTGGCACGGAAAACCCATTTTGAGCCCACAATGTTTGCATCAGGCAGAGGGTTGACAAGTTTCCATGTGCCGGCTTTCTTGAGCATATCAAGCTCTTCGCGGATGCCGCTTTCCCAGCTAGGCCAGTCCGGGCGTTGCCTTGCATCAGCGAGTGTGGTAGGCTCGAGCGCTTCAGCCTCTGTGCTGGCTAGTTCGATGAGCATAGTGAGCTCGCGCTCATCATGGTCCAACTCATACCTCTGATCTGTGACGGTGAGGATTTGATCGGCGGTACCTGTGCCCTCAAAGGTTGTCGGCTGGGCTGGCTCTTCAGCTATGTCATTTGGCAGTTGTACTCCTCGAGGGAATGTGGTGGTGGCGGCTTTGCCATTGATGATGTCGAGAATTCGCTGGCTGGGTTTGCGGATTCGCTTGGTGTGGGGCTTGTCTTTGTCATTGGGGGTGCTCTGACTGAGTGGTTGAGGCGGCAGCGAGGCGATTGGAGAGGGTAGCAGCGGCGATGATATGGCATTGGGAGTGACAGTGATCTCTGGTACTTTTGGGGGCGTGGGTGAGGATTTGTCAGCGTGAACGGAGTTGGGTTGCTGGGCTGGTGTGCTGGTGCCAAATATGGCGGGTTCTTCCTCCCCCTCAACAGCACGCGGTGTAGTATCATAGTACACATTGCGCTCAACGGTCACGGTTCGTTTGTGCGGCCAATACACGCAGCATGCGTTTTCGGTGCGTTCATCAATTCCCATCCACTTGCCATGCTCGACTCTTCCTCCTAGCTTTGAGCCTTCACCTGTTTTTACGAGTACAGGCGATCCCCATTCGCGCAGTCGGCTTAGGTCAGGTCTTTTATTCAGTGCGGCCTCGTATGGTGTCTTGCCTGCAAGTGCCTTGGTAGGTGTCCTATTTTTTAACCATACAGCATGACGCGCGGCCTCTCCCCATAGGAATTTCGGCAGTCCACTGGCATGCAACATTGCACGGACCTTTTCTAGGATGGTCTGGTTCAGTCGCTCGGCAATACCGTTGTGCTGCGGCGTGTCGTGTGCGGTTAGTCGCTGCACAGTTCCTTGGGTCTGGAGGTGCAGAGTGAATTCTTTTCCCTGATACTCTTCCCCTTGATCAGAGTGAAGTGTTTTGACCTTTGACGCTAGTTGTCTATCCAACCAGGCCTCAAAACCTTTATACGCCTCAAAAGTCTCGCTCTTCTGCCGCAGCAGATGAAAATGGGTGAGTCTCGTGTTGTCATCTGTGAAGGTGACATAGTACCGCTTGCCACCGAGTATGGTGACAGGTGACGGGCCCCAGATGTCAGAGTAGACGATGTCGCCGATCGACTTTGCATGTGGGCCTTGGTGCTCCTTGGCGATTGCCTTGCGAGTGGCTTTGCCATATATGCATGATTCACAAAAGGTGGGTTCGTCCCTTGATGTGTCAATCTGTAGACCACTGACAAGTCCCTATTCTACTAGGCGTTGCACAACTGATGGTGCAATGTGGCCCATTCGGCGGTGGAACTCCATAACGGTGATTCGTTCCAGGGTGGCGGCTGCATAATTTCCTTCATGGACTACGCGGTATAGCCCCTTTGTTGATCATGGTATGCGCCCGATTACTTCTCCGTCACTGTTACTAATGGTGCAATATCCGTTTGCGAAGGTCGTGGAGAATCCTAGCTCATCTAGGCGGCCAATGGATACGAGGGTGTACCCCACTTCCGGTGAGTACAGTACTTCGGTTAGATGCAGTTTGGATGCATTCACACCATTTGGGATTTCTATGATAAGATCGCCAACTCCTGTCGCGCTAAATTTCTGTTGATTTGCAGCTGTGAACGACTTAGGCGGTATCGATCGGATGTTCATCATGTGGTCACGGTCTGGGGTGATATGACGTGTAGTGCCCGAGTCATATAGCTCAACGTGGCACTCTTGGGGTCTGCCTTCACTAACTTTCATAGCGACGTTCTCCTGGTTGTTCTGAGTTAGGGCTGGAGAGTCAGCACAGCCGCTGGACTTCGTGTCTTCGGCTTCATTCGCCCAGGTCTCTCCCTCATCCTTTTCATCCTCAGTGTCAGAGAACCAATCATCGTTGCTGCTGGGAGGTTTCTGCATCCTTTCTGGTGCGTCCTCGTCTTCATCCTCGCTGTCTGACTCTATGCCCATTAGATCTGGGAGCTCTTCGTCGTCATCTATAACTCCGAATACTCCATCATCTGAGTCGAACTCATCGGTTACAGCGTTTGCGCCCTCTGTGGTTTTCGCCTTTTCTTTTTCTTTGGGCTGTTTATTGCACTTGGCAGCTAAATGCTGGTCTGACCCGCATGTCCAACAGAGTCGCTTGGACTGCCCACGAGAAGATCCTCTTCCTCGTCCACGTCCTCTCTTAGTTGGCACAGTGGCCATCGCCTCGTCACGATCCTTTCCATCACTGCGGTTACTGTGCTTCGCTTTCTGTCGCTCGGCTTCTTCAATGATAAGTGAGATGAGAAGATCTGGGTTGATGGTTTTGGTCGTGGCGTATTGTCGGGCAACGGCGAGTTGAGTCAATGCGAAGTTGGCAAGGTGCGGGGGAAGGGACTTTATGATCGTCGATTGGTAATCTTTCTCGTCGATTGTTACTCCTACTGCTGTGAGTTCTTCCCTTTTAGTTCACAGTTCATCCAGGAACTGGCAGGCATCTCCTCCCTTCGGCATTCGTGACTCGAGGAATTGAGTACGCATGTCTGTTTGCGCATAGGCCCCTTTTTCGGTGTACTCCCGTTCAATCTCCTTCCACATCTCCTTAACGGTGGCTAGCCTTTTGACTTTCAGCACTGTGGAGTCAGGGATCCGCTGGGTAAGTAGATGCTTGGATATGCTCTCGTTCTTTCGCCATTTGGTCTGTTCCTCAATCTCCTTGGCAGTCATTTGGCCAGTATACATTTGTTTGGCGGCGGTTCCATCGAAGTGGCCCCACATGTCTTTTGCTTCTACAGCGGTCTGGAAGCGAAAAGCGAAGATTGCCCAGTTTGTGCCTTTGACATCAAGCTTTGGCACATTGCTTGGGAGTGTATCGGTAGTAACAGGACCGGCGGTCGACATATCGGTAAGCGTTGTTCTGGTTTAGTAGTGCAGGGTAGCACCAGGGCTCATAACCTATCAGACTAGACAGAGAATGCTCAGTCGTGCGCAGGGCAGACGGACTGAGGTGTCGACTACGGGATCTTGGACC
>JBBPUK010000502.1:0-14988 GCA_038094635.1 Tylopilus cervinicoccineus
TACAACCCTAAATCAGAGAGCATCTCACTTGAGGGTAAGCTTGAGTGTTCATAGGTCACGGTGGGTGTGAATGGAGTAATGGGCTTGTAAGGTGCCTATGTTATTGATACAACCCTAAACCAGAGAGCGTCTCACTTGAAGGTAAGCTTGGGCGTTCATAGGTCGCAGTGGGTGTGAATGGAGTAAGGAGCCTGTGTAGGTACCTATGTTATCCCTTGCTAAGACTAGCTAGTAGAGGGGAGAACACCAAGAGAACAAGCTGAGGACTTCAGCGTTGCTCCCTGGCCTTTATATACTATTCTAATGTATAGCCATCTGGGCACGGACCAACTACCTAAATATGGTGAATCTCCTACTATGGTCAAACCCTTGACCCTTATCTATGCCTCATGGCGACGGCAATCAGCAATCCTGTGCTGCCACAGTGGAGATTAACTGCCACCTCCTATGTGGCGTCTTCCATCATATGAAAGAGAAGAGAAGCATCCGGAAAGATCCGGATGGGTGGAAATTAAAGGGTGCTGGGTTAGAGTGCAAATGAAGAGCGGAGATTAAAAGAACCCAAACAGGAAACTAGTTCCCACGCATTAGGAGCGCAATAGATTTCCAGAACCTACTGCCAAGGGCGACAGGTGACGGCAAAGGCCGTACTTCGTTACCTGTGCTTTGTCTAGGTGGTCTTTGGACTCTTTAATACCTAGCGTCTCCTGGCGTCATCACGTGACTGGTCATGTGGGCTGCAAAAGAAGTAAACACGTCCAGGTGTGGAGAGGAAAGAAATAAGAAAGAAAATAAGTATATCCATAGTGCGATATGACCGTAACACTACCCCCCTCCTAAGACTCGGATTCCCAGACAAGCGTGCTCATGGAGCACACAGGAAGTCCAAGACGTTGAAAGGGAGGCCCCACTCCGGCGGGTCAGTGAGAAAATCGGACCTGTTAAATAAGAGGAGAAAGTCCAGCGGGTCGATCGAGAGCGACCGAGGGGCGGAGGGATGGGCATGGTGGAAAGCCTTTAGTGCATCCTTCGCATTACCGAGATTCTCGGTAGGCTCCCAAGTCCTATCCTCGTCCCCAAAGCCCTTCCAGTGGACTAAATATTCCAAGCGTGTCCTGTTCTGGTGGCTAGCCACCAAATAATCTACTTCCCACTCGAAGTCTCTGTCCTCGGTAACAATAACCGGGTCCGGGTGTTGAGGGACTTGCCCCTCGAGACGTTCCTTATAGGGTTTCACCCAGGAAACATTGACCGTAGGGTGGATTTGTAGCGTCTTCGGTAGTAATAGAGTAACCGCGTTGGGGCCTGCTAGGGCGGTGATCTTATACGGCCCTAGCCAACGCTCAGTCAACTTCTTTGAAGCTCTTGTGAGCCTCAAGTTCTCCGTGGAGAGCCAGACTAGCTGGCCAACTTCATAAATAGGGGCATCGGAACAATGCTTGTCCGCCTGTAATTTCATTTTCTCCTGAGCTTGCAGGAGATTGTGGCGCACTTCTTCCAAGGTTGTGGAGAACTCATCCACAGTGGGGGCCATACTACTTTCAGCAATAGCTTTGGTGCCCAACCACATTGGATAAGTATGGGTAAGGGAGAATGGAGTCTTCTTCATAGAAGAAGATACCTTGGAATTGATGCTGTATTGCATGATCGAAAGCCAGTCCAACCATTCTTCTTGGCGGTCAAAGCAATACATTCTCAAAAACTTGCCAACCTCTCGATTGATGACTTCCGTCTGCCTGTCCGTTTGCAGGTGAAAGGCAGTCGAGAGGTGCATCTCGATGCCGAGCTGTCTATTAATATTTTGCATCACCTGTGATGCAAACTGCGGACCTTGGTCCGTAGTTATCATCTTTGGAAGACTGTGATGCTTCCATACATGCTGCATAAATAGCTTAGCCATATCAATGGCACTTATCACCTTAGTGCATGGGATCAGCTCAACTTCCTTGCTGAACTGGTCGACCACTGTCAAGATGGCGTCGTATCCATGAGAGAGGGGGAGGTCGGTAATAAAGTCTATGGTGATATCCTCCCATGGACTGGATGGGACTGGTAAAGGAATGAGTCTGCCAGCTGGTGTGGCACCTGTTCCCTTGAACTGCTGGCATGTGTCACATCTAGTGATGTAATTTTTGACAAAGGTGGCAAGGCCAGGCCACCAATAATTACGTTGTAACGCTTCTAGCGTCTTTTCTTGTCCTGGATGGCCCATGATGGGCATATCGTGATGCTTCCGGACAACTTCCATCCGAAGCAGTAATGATTCAGGGACGTACACTCTTCCATGGCAGTCACTGAGGCAACCGTCATGCTCCTCCTGGATACCCCACTTTCTTTCGAGATCTCTTATGTCCCTTTCTCGTAACTTGCATGTTTCCAGAAATATTTTATGTCTAAGCTGTACCCCTTCATCCATGATCGAGAGCGTGCCCTCTAAGGGGGTTGCTCTAATCTTGTCTGGGGAAATAATGATTACCCCTTTGTTATCTTTCTCGATTCCTTCGGTGTGATCCGAATGACGACTTAGTGCGTCGGCTCTTGCCATCAAGGCACTGGGTTTATACACCCACACCATGTTGAATTGAGAAAGATACTGCGCCCACCATGCTTGGCAGCGATTTAAGTTTTGGCGCATCATAAAGAACCGAAGGTTATTGTGGTCATTCCAGACCTCAAACAGCAACTTGGCTCCTTCAAGGTAGTGTCACCACTGCTCTAATGCTTGGATGACGCCTAGCATCTCCTTGTCGGCATTGGGGTAGTTCCGTTCTTCTGGGGTTATAGAGTGGCTTGAGTACGCCACTGGATGCCACTTATCTTCTTTTAATATACTTAAAACAGCCCCAGTTGCATAATCCGAGGAATCGCTTTCTACGCGGAATTGACAGTCAATGTCGGGATATGCAAGGACAGGGGTGGTGGTAAAGGCCTGCTTCAACGTCTCGAAGGCATGCTGGCATGCTTCATCCCATAGGAAGGCCTTATCCTTCTTTGTCAGGTCATGGAGTGGTCTGGCCACCTTACTGTATTCGTCTATAAACCTGTGATAGAAATTGGCCAACCCGAGGAAGCTTCGCACGTTCTTGACTTTTGTGGGGACCGGCCACTTCATTATGGCTGCTACCTTGGCTGGATCCATCTTTATCCCTTCCAGAGAAACGATCATCCCCAAGAAGTCTACCTCTTTGACGTGGAAGAAACACTTTTCTGGTTTTATGAATAAATCATTTTCTTCTAGGCGTCTGAGGACTTCTAGCATGATCCGGTCGTGTTCTTCTTGGTTATCTGTTTTTGTGAATACCATTATATCATCGATATAGACGACACAGACGTCATCCATATCGGCAAAGATCTCATTCATCATCGCCTGGAAGGTGGCAGGGGAGTTGCAAAGCCCGAAATACATCACGAGTGGCTCAAATGCTCCTTTGAACGTAACGAAGGCTGCTTTCCATTCGTCGCCCTCTCGGATCCGGATATTGTTGTACCCCCATCTGAGATCCATCTTAGTGAATAACTTTGCCCCTCTAAGCTTATCTACCAGTTGTGAGATAAGCGGGAGTGGATAATTATTTTTGATGGTGTGCTCATTGAGATAGCAGTAGTCTTGTACCATATGCTTCTTGCCATCCTTCTTTGGAATGAAGAAGACCGGAGAGGTTTGGGGCAACTTCGAGGGTTGTATATATCCCTTGGCTAGCTGATCATCTAGAAAAGCTTTAACCTCTTCTTGTTCCATTACCGATAGAGGGATAAGGCAACCCTTCTGAGGATTAAATGTTTCTTTTAGGTCGATCCCATGATCCCACGGCTTTCTGACGGGCATACGTTCGCTCTCTTTCTTTGAGAACCATCTGAAATACTTCTTATATTCTTGAGGAACCAGTTCCTCAATCGTCTTTTCCCCTTTTGGTTCTTGCACTTCTAGTGCCCTAATAGTGGCATGGACCTGATACTGGAAGTCTTCCTCTTCCTTTTCTAGGATGCGGAGTAAGACTGGCTTATCCTGTAAGTGATGGCAGTGGCGAGGGCAACGGGTCATTTTTACCGTTCCCTTCGACCAGTCGATTTCGGGGTTATGACATTTCAACCATTTATATCCCAAAATGAATTGGTTTTTCCCCAAGTTAGTTACTTCTGCCATGATCTTTTCTCGGTGTCCTTGGAATTCTAGTACCAGTTCCGCAGCATGTGTAATACTGCCTGCCAAGTTCTTTGTTCCGTCCACATTGTATATGGGTATTTCATGGCAGAGTTTTACCAAAGGGATTTTGACGTCATCGGCCCATTTTCGGTCCACGAACACTGCATTGGCTCTACTGTCTAGCAGTGCTTCCACTCTTATATAATTCCCTTCAGACCTTTCATTATAAGGGGCAATGCGAATTTTGAGAAGTATTTCTTTATCTATTCTTAAGTTCCTGACAAAAATGTCATCTGGGAAAATAACATTTTGCTTTGGAAGTGGAGAGGAATTAAGCCCAGGCTTTTCATCCCTGGCGAGCCCCATAGGGGACCCCTCTGACAATAGTGTGAAGACTTCTTTTTCCGTTTCCTTGGTTACTTCTACTGAGAGGTTGGAATACCTGTTAGGTGATGCGCCTTTGGGACTCCCAGGGTCCTTCAGGCATGGCCTTTTCCCTTACTCGCGAGGCCCTTGTAGTCTTTGAACCAGGCCCGCGCTTCTTTGAAATTCATTTCCCTTACCATTTTTGGCAAGGGGCGCTCCGAGGGATCAACCCCCTTTCCTTTGTCTTCCCAGTTTGGTCCAGGTATAGTGGACTTACCGGCACTTCGGACCAAAGCCGAAGATGCTGCACCCATATCTGTGCTTTCTCCTTCTTTGTCCGAGGGTACTTCTTCCCATTGAACGACCTTCCTCATTTTTTGGCCAGAAGGCATGGCTGAAGCCTGTGGCTTCCAGACACTCCGGTGTCCACCTCCTAGAAAGCTACATTTGGGACATTTTATGGCGGGGTTCGGGCACTGTTTCGACCAGTGACCCACTTATCCACATTTGAAGCAGACTCCCCTTCCTTGTGTGGACGTTTTCGACAGGTGCTTTTTGGCCGCATCGATGTCCATTGCGTTTGGGTCGCGCCTTGGGGCTCCCGAGTTCCTCTGTGCTCCCCTCTGGAGAAGCTTCATCAGGTCTTCTCTTTCTCCTTGGATTCGGAGCTCATCCATGAACTCCTCGAGATCATCAGGGTAACCCTTGGCCCGATGATACCTTTTGACGATTCCTTGATCTGCATGTTTATATAGCAGATCGATACATTGATCAGTGGGTAGCACAGCTACCAACTGATGGGACTTGAACTTGGTGAGGAACGTGATCATGTCACTCCTTCCTTGCACCAAGGTGAGCAGCTGTTGCTTATGCCACTTCTTATCATTCACCGGCCTGAAATTGGCCAGCATCATCTTTTCAAATGCCTCCCAGGCCGGCCAGCCCACTGTTGCAGCTGCCTGGCTAATTGTCATAGCAAGACGGGCGGCATCTCCTTTTGTCATCCTGGACACCACGGCTTTCACTGCAGTTTCGGCAGGGAGGGCGGCAGCATTCTCCTCTTTCCACATGAGGATTTTCGCCCACCATTCATTAAAAGTGCGGCCCCGTTGGCCTTCAAAGGTTCCGGGATCCGCGATTACTTTGGACAACTTGGGCGCACTGGGCTCTGCAGTTGCTCCACCAGTCACTGCCGGTCTGGCGGAGAGGGTTCTTACTTGGCCGGCGAGGGTGCCGACCGTTGCTTCGAGGTCTCTTATTTTACCAGCTGCTACAATGAGCTGGTTGCTTTCTTGGGTGACCCTAGTTTCTGCCTGGGTCAGGCATGTAATGAGATTGGCCTTCTCTCCTTCTACTTCAGTCAGGTAGTTCCCTAGTTTGACTATCAACCTTGCCTAATCGTCGGTGCCGGCCGTGAGTTGGGAGATGATGGCAGTAAGATTCTGGGGCAGCGACATTGCTATTTCAGTAGTGGTACTTTACTTTCTTCTGTGGCCTCAACCAGATTCTAGATCCTAATGGCCTCTGCCTGCTAATTTCTTTCTCATATTCCCTCCTTGTCCTTTTTCTAGGTGCTGGGGGTTCCTGCACTGGTTCTGGCTCTAATGAGGGTGTGCGAGAGTTGGTACCCAGCATGTATAGGTATTCTGCTGGGGCAGAGGTTGAGCGGGCGGAGGACAAAGAGGATACCCCGAAGACTCTGTCTAATTCTTGTTGGTGGCAGAATAGGTTCCACTCGTATTCCAACCACTCGTCATCGAGGTAAGGGTCTGCTAATAGAGGTGGTGGGTGGGAAGATCGAGGTGGGGGTGAGGGTGAGGCAGTTGAGCCTATGGATGGCCCCTCGATCTCTTCCTGTCTGAAATAAAGTGTGGGGTCTGCCGATAATGCACTGCTGGCGAGGTCTCTGGGGTGGTTCACATCCCAGATACCTGAGAATCCTACTTCCGGCTGTTCTAAGTAACCCCAGAAGGCTTCTTCGAAAGCCCTTTCTAACTCTGCCTGTCGTTCTCTCGACAGGGACTCCGCTAGCTCCTGTAGTTGTACTACCAGAAGGTCTAAGTCACCTTGGTTGTTCGGGTCGTCTACTACTTCCCGGTTGGCTACTAGATAACGGTATACGATCTGTAGGGCTAGGGGGAGGACAGAGGGTATGGACGGCACTTGATGCCTATAAGAGGAAGATGGCTGTGCGAGCGTCCACTTGAAACTTACTTCTCCTAGGTGATAAGGCTAGGAGGGTGCGAGGTACGAACGTTAGAGCTTGTTCTAATGATACAACCCTAAACCAGAGAGCGTCTCACTTGAGGGTAAGCTTGGGCGTTCGTAGGTTGCGGTGGGTGTGAATGGAGTAAGGAGCCTGTGTAGGTGCCTATGTTATCCCTTGCTAAGACTAGCTAGTAGAGGGGAGAACACCAAGAGAACAAGCTGAGGACTTCAGCGTTGCTCCCTGACCTTTATATACTATTCTAATGTATAGCCACCTGGGCACGGACCAACTACCTAAATATGGTGAATCTCCTACTATGGTCAAACCCTTGACCCTTATCTATGCCTCATGGCGACAGCAATCAGCAATCCTGTGCTGCCACAGCGGAGATTAACTGCCACCTCCTGTGTGGCGTCTTCCATCATATGGAAGAGAAGAGAAGCATCTGGAAAGATCCAGATGGGCAGAAATTAAAGGGCACTGGGTTAGGGTGCAAATGAAGAGCGGAGATTAAAAGAACCCAAATAGGAAACTAGTTCCTGCGCATTAGGAGTGCAATAGATTTCCAGAACCTACTGCCAAGGGCGACAGGTGACAGCAAAGGCCGTACTTTGTTACCTGTGCTCTGTCTAGGTGGTCTTTGGACTCTTTAATACCTAGCGTCTCCTGGCGTCATCACGTGACTGGTCATGTGGGCTGCAAAAGAAGTAAACGCATCCAGGCACGGAGAGAAAAGAAACAAGAAAGAAAATAAGTATACCTGTAGTACGACGTGACCGTAACAGTTATCCCTTGCTAAGGCTAGCTAGTAGAGGGGAGAACACCAAGAGAACAAGCTGAGGGCTTCAGCATTGCTCCCTGATCTTTATATACTATTCTAATGTACAGCCATCTGGGCACGGACCAGCTACTCTATATGGTAGATCTCCTGCTATGGTTAAACCCTAAGCCCTTATCTATGCCTCATGGCAACGGCGATCAGCAATCCTGTGCTGCCACAGCAGAGATTAACTGCCACCCCCTGTGTGGCGTCTTCCATCAAATGGAAGAGAAGAGAAGCATCCAGGAAGATCCGGATGGGCAGAAATTAAGGGGCGCTGGGTTAGGGTGCAAATGAAGAGCAGAAATGAAAAGAACCCAAACAGGAAACTAGTTCCCGTGTATTAGGAGCGCAATAGATTCCAGAACTTACTGCCAAGGGCGACAGGTGACAGCAAAGGCCATACTTTGTTACCTGTGCTCTGTCTAGGTGGTCTTTGGACTCTTTAATACCTAGCGTCTCCTGGCATCATCATGTGACTAGGCACGTGGGCTGCAAAAGAAGTAAACACGTCCAGGCGTGAAAAGAGAAAAGACAAGAAAGAAAATAGAATATACCCGTGGTGCGACGTGACCGTAACACCACCCCCCTCCTAAGGCTCGAATTCCCAGACGAGCCAGGTGCTCATGGAGCACCGGCCATATCTAAGATGTTAAAAGGGAGGCCCCACTCCAGCGGGTTGGTAAGGAAGTCCGATCCGTTAAATAAGAGGAGAAAGTCCAGTAGGTCGATCGCGAGCGACCAA
The DNA here is from genome assembly GCA_038094635.1 of Tylopilus cervinicoccineus. Classification (NCBI taxonomy): domain Eukaryota; kingdom Fungi; phylum Basidiomycota; class Agaricomycetes; order Boletales; family Boletaceae; genus Tylopilus; species Tylopilus cervinicoccineus. The sequence continues at coordinate 8,285 of JBBPUK010000502.1, forward strand.
GGGGCAGAGGGATGGGCATGGTGGAAAGCCTTTAGTGCATCCTTCGCATTACTGAGATTCTCGGTAGGCTCCCAAGTCCTATCCTCATCTCCAAAACCCTTCCAGTGGACTAAATATTCCAAGCGCATCCCGTTCTGGTGGCTAGCCACCAAATAATCTACTTCCCACTCATAGTCTCTGTCCTCGGTAACAATAACTGGGCCCGGGTGTCGAGGGACTTGCCCCTCAAGACGTTCCTTATAGGGTTTCACCCAGGAAACATTAACCATAGGGTGGATTCGTAGCATTTTTGGCAGCAACAATGTAACCGCATTGGGGCCTACTAGAGCAGTGATCTTGTATGGCCCTAGCCAACGCTCAGTCAACTTCTTTGAAGCCCTTGTGAGCCTCAAGTTCTCTGTAGAGAGCCAGACTAGCTGGCCAACTTCATAAATAAGGGCATCGGAACGATGCTTGTCCGCCTGTTTCTTCATCTTCTCCTGTGCTAGCAGGAGGTTGTGATGCACTTCTTCCAAGGTTGTGGAGAACTCATCCACTGCGGGGGCCGTATTACTTCTGGCGATGGCTTCGGTGCCCAACCACATTGGATAAGTATGGATGAGGGAAAACGGAGTCTTCTTCGTAGAAGAAGATACCTTGGAGTTAATGCTGTACTATGCGATCGGAAGCCAGTCCGACCATTTTTCTTGGCGGTCAAAGCAATACATTCTCAAAAACTTTCCGATCTCCCGATTGGCGACTTCTGACTGTCTGTCTGTTTGTGGGTGGAAGGCGGTCGAGAGATATGTTTCGATACCAAGTTGCTTGTTAATATTTTGCATCACCTGTAATGCGAACTGTGGACCTCGGTCTGTAGTTATGGACTTTGGAAGACCATGATGCTTCTATATGTGTTGCATAAATAACTTGGCTGTGTCAATGGTACTGATTGCCTTGGTGCATGGGATCAGCTCAACTTCCTTGCTGAACCGGTCTACCACTGTCAAGATGGCATCGAATCCGTGAGAGAGGGGGAGGTCGGTAATGAAATCTATGGTGATGTCCTCCCACAGACCAGATGGAACCGGTAAAGGAATGAGCCTGCCGGCTGGTGTGGCACCTGTTCCCTTGAACCACTAGCATGTGTCGCATCTAGCGACGTAATCTTTGACAAAAGTGGCAAGACCAGGCCACCAATAATTACGTTGTAATGCTTCTAGCGTCTTTTCTTGTCCTGGATGCCCCATAATGGGCATATCATGGTGCTTCTGGACGACTTCCATCTGAAGCAGCAATGATTTGGGGACATACACTCTGCCATGGCGGTCACTGAGGCAGCCGTCATGCTCCTCCTGGATATCCCACTTCCTTTCGAGTTCTCTTATGTCCCTTTCTTATAACTTACACATCTCCAGGAATATTTTATGTCTAAGTTGCGCCCCTTCATCCGTGATCAAGAGCGTGCCCTCTAGGGGGGTTGCTCTAATCTTGTCCGGGGAAATAACGATTATTCCTTTATTATCTTCCTTGATCCCTTTGGTGTGATCCGGTTGACGGCTTAGTGTGTTGGCCCTTACCATCGAGGCACTGGGCTTATACACCCACACCATATTGAATCAGGTAAGATACTATGCCCACCACACTTGGCAGCGATTTAGATCTTGGCATGTCATGAAAAATCTTAAATTATTGTGGTCGTTCCAGACTTCGAACAGGAATTTGGCTCCTTCTAGATAATGTCGCCATTGCTCTAGTGCTTGGATGACGCCTAGCATCTTCTTATCAGCAATGGGGTAATTCCGTTCTTCTGGGGTCATAGAGTGGCTCAAGTACGCCACCGGATGCCACTTTCCTTCTTTGAGTATACTTAAGACAGCCCCAGTTGCGTAATCCGAGGAATTGCTTTCTACGCGGAATTGACAGTCAATGTCGGGATAGGCAAGGACAGGTGCAGTGGTGAAGGCTTGCTTCAACGTGTTGAAAGCATGCTGGCATGCTTCGTCCCATAGGAAGGCTTTGTCCTTCTTCATCAGGTCATGGAGTGGTCTAGCCACTTTGCTATAATCAGATATAAACCTGCGATAGAAGTTTGCCAAACCTAGGAAACTTTTGACATCTTTGACCCACGTGGGGACCGGCCATTTCATTATGGCGTCTACCTTAGCTGGATCCATTTTTATCCCTTCTGGAGAAACGATCATTCCCAGGAAGTCTACTTCCTTGACGTGGAAGAAACACTTTTCTGGTTTCACAAATAAATCATTTTCTTCAAGACATCTGAGAACTTCTAACACGATTTGATCATGTTCTTCCTGGTCATCTGTCTTAGTAAATATCATTATGTCATCAATATAGACGATGCAGACGTCATCCATATCAGCAAAGATCTCATTCATCATCACCTGAAAGGTGGCGGGGGAGTTGCAAAGTCTGAAATACATTACGAGCGGCTCAAACGCTCCTTTGAATATGACGAAGGCTGCTTTCCATTCGTCGCCCTCTTGGATTTGGATGTTGTTGTACCCCTATCTGAGATCCATTTTTGTAAATAGCTTCGCCCCCTTTAGCTTATCCACTAGTTGGGAAATTAGCAGGAGTGGATAGTTATTTTTGATGGTATGCTCGTTAAGATAACGGTAATCCTGTACCATGCGCTTCTTCCCGTCTTTCTTTGGAACAAAGAAGACTGGAGAGGTTTGCGGTGACTTTGAGGGCCGTATGTACCCCTTGGCTAGCTGATCGTCTAGAAAAGCTTTGACCTCTTCTTGTTCTATTACTGACAGGGGGATGAGTCGACCCTTCTTAGGATTAAAGGTTTCTTTTAGGTCGATCCCATGATCCCATGGTTTTCTGACAGGCATGCGCTCGCTTTCCTTCTTCGAGAACTGTCCGAAATACCCCTTATACTCATGAGAAACCAGTTCCTCAACCGTCTTTTCCCCTTTTGGTCCTTGCACTTCTAGTGCCTTTATAGTGGCATGGACTTGGTATTGGAAGTCTTCTTCCTCCTTTTCCAGAATACGGAGGAGCACCGGCTTATCCTGTAAGTGATGGCAGTGTTGGGGGCAGTGAGTCATTTTCACTGTGCCCTTTGACCAATCTATTTTGGGATTGTGATGTTTTAACCATTCATATCCCAGAATGAATTGGTTCTTCCCTAGGTCAGTTACTTCTGCCGTTATTTTCTCTCGGTGTCCTTGGAATTCTAATACCAATTCCACAGCATGTGTGATGCTACCTGCCGAATTCTTTGTTCCGTCCATGTTGTATACAGGTATCTCGTGGTGGAGTTTTACCAAAGGGAGATTGACGTCATTGGCCCACTTTCAGTCCACAAATACCGCATTGGCTCCACTGTCTAGCAGTGCTTCTGCTCTTATATAATTCTTTTCAGACCTTTCACTGTAGGGTGTGATGTGAATATTGAGAAGTATTTCTTTATCGATTTTTAAGTTCCTAACAAAAATATCATCTGGGAAAATGACTTCTTGCTTCGGAGTGAAAGAGAAATTAAGCCTAGGTTTATCATCCCTGGCAAGCCCCATAGGGGACCCCTCTGATGGCTGTGAGAAAACTTCTTTTTCCATTTCCTCGGCTTCTTCTTCCGAGAGGTTGGAATACCTGTTGGGCGATGCGCCTTTGGGACTCCCAGGGTCCTTTAGGCATGGCCTTTTCCCTTACTGGCGAGACCTTCATAGTCCTGGAACCAGGCTCGGGCTTCTTCAAAATTCATTTCCCTTACTGTTTTTGGCAAGGGGCGTTCAGAGGGATCAACCCCCTTTCCTTTGTCTTCCCGGTTTGGTCCGGAGTTAGTGGACTTACCAGCACTCCGGACTAAAGCCGAAGATGCTGCACCCGCATCTGTGTCGTTTTCTTCGTCCAAGAGCATTTCTTCCCATCGGACGACTTTACGCATTCTGCATGTTTTCCTTTTTGGGCAGGAGTCTCGATGACCCCCATTGAAGAAGCCGCACTCAGTGCAGACATTCTTCTTTTCTCCTTTATAGGCGGAGGGGCCTCCTGTCTTCAATGCAGGGTTTTTACAATCTTTCGAGAAGTGTCCCACTTGACCACATCTAAAGCAGGTGTACTTTGTTTTATCAAATATCGGCCGGCTCTGGGCCATGTCGATATCCATTGCATTTGGGTCACACCTAGGGGCTCCCGAGTTCCTCTGCATGCCCCTTGAGAGAAGCTTCATCAGGTCTTCTCTTTCTCCTTGGATGCGGAGTTCTTCCATGAACTCCTCGAGGTCATCAGGGTAACTCTTGGCCCGATGATACCTTTTTACGATTCCTTGATCTGCATGTTTATATAGCAGATCGATACATTGATCAGTGGATAGCACAGCTACCAACTGATGGGACTTGAATTTGGTGAGAAAGGTGATCATATCACTTCTTCCTTGCACCAGGGTGAGCAGCTGCTGCTTATGCCACTCCTTGTTGTTTACCGGCCTGAAATTGGCCAGCATCATTTTCTCGAATGCCTTCCAGACCAGCCAACCCGCTGTTGCTGCTGCCTGGCTGATTGTCATTGCAAGGCAGGCGGCATCTCCTTTTGTCATTCTAGACACCACGGCTTTCACTGTGGTTTCGCCGGGGAGGGCAGTGGCGTTTTCCTCCTTCCACATGAGGACTTTCGCCCACCATTTGTTAAAGGTGCGGCCCCTTTGCCCTTTAAAGGTTCCGGGGTCCACAATTACTTTTGACAACTTGGGCACACTAGGCCCTGCGGTTGCCCCACCAGTCGCTGCCAGTCTGGCAGAGAGGGTTCTTACTTGGCCGACAAGGGTGCTGACCGTCGCTTTGAGGTCTCTAATTTTTCTGACTGTGATGATGAGTCGGTTGCTTTCTTGTATGGCCCTGTTTTCTGCCTGGGCCAGGTGCATGATGAGATTTGCCTTTTCTCCTTCAACATCAGCAAGGTAGTTTCCTAACTCAACTACCAATCTTGCCCAATCGTCAGTGCCTGCTGCGAGTTGGGAAATGATGTTGGTGAGGTTCTGGGGGAGCGACATTGTTATTTCAGAAGTATTTTACTTTCTTTGTGGGCCTTAACCAGATCCTAGATCCTAATGGTTCCTGCCTGCTTATCTCTTTCTCGTATTCCCTCCTTGTCCATTTCTTAGGTACTGGGGGCTCCTGCACCGGTTCTGGCTCTAATGAGGGCATGCGAGAGTTGATACCCAGCATGTACGGGCATTCGGCCAGGGCAGGGGTTGAGCGGGCAAAGGATAAAGGGGATACCCTGAAGACTCTGTCTAGTTCCTGCTTGTGGCAGAAGAGACTCCACTCGTATTCCAACCACTTGTCGTCAAGGTATGGGTCCGCTGCTAGGGGCGGCGGGTGGAAAGGCTGCAGGGATGGTGAGGGTGAGACAGTTAAGCCTATGGAGGGCCCTTCTATCTCTTTCTGGCGAAAGTAAAGCGTGGGGTCGGCTGATAACGTGCTGCTGGCAAGTTTCCTGGGATTGTTGTGGGCCCAGGTACTGGTAAAGGCGACTTCTGGCTGCTCTAAATAGCCCCAGAAATCTTCTTCGAAACATCTCTCTGACTCCTCCTGACATTCTCTTGTCAGGTACTCCACTAGCTCCTATAGCTGTACTACCGGTAGGTCTAGATCGCCTTGGTCGTTCGGGTCTTCTACTACTACCCAATTGGCTACTAGGAAATGGTATACTATCTGAAGGGCTAGGGGGAGGGCAGAGGGTATGGATGGCACTTGATGTCTATAAGAGGAATGTGGCTGTGCAAGCATCCACTTGAAACTTACTTCTTCCTAGTTGATAAGGCTAGGAGTGCGAGGTATGAACGTGAGAGCTCGTTCTAATAATACAACCCTAAATTAGAGAGCGTCTCACTTGAGGGTAAGCTTGAGTGTTCGTAGGTCGCGGTGGGTGTGAATGGAGTAATGGGCTTGTAAGGTGCCTATGTTATCCCTTGCTAAGGCTAGCTAGTAGAGGGGAGAACACCAAGAGAACAAGCTGAGGGCTTCAGCATTGCTCCCTGGCCTTTATATACTATTCTAATGTACAGCCACCTGGGCATGGACCAGCTACTCTATATGGTAGATCTCCTGCTATGGTTAAACCCTAAGCCCTTATCTATGCCTCATGGCAACAGCAATCAGCAATCCTGTGCTGCCATAGCGGAGATTAACTGCCACCCCCTGTGTGGCGTCTTCCATCAAATGGAAGAGAAGAGAAGCATCCGGGAAGATCCGGATGGGCGGAAATTAAGGGGTGCTGGGTTAGGGTGCAAATGAAGAGCGGAAATGAAAAGAACCCAAACAGGAAACTAGTTCCTGTGCATTAGGAGCGCAATAGATTCCAGAACCTACTGCCAAGGGCGACAGGTGACAGCAAAGGCCATACTTTGTTACCTGTGCTCTGTCTAGGTGGTCTTTGGACTCTTTAATACCTAGCATCTCCTGGCATCATCACGTGACTAGGCACGTGGGCTGCGAAAGAAGTAAACGCGTCCAGGTGTGAAAAGAGAAAAGACAAGAAAGAAAATAGAATATATCCATGGTGCGACGTGACCATAACACATTCAGTGTTTGTCATAGTATTTCAGAGGATTAGACTATAACAAAGGAGATAAGAGGGGACTGGAGTTAACCTAAGTTGATAACTGGCTATAGTACATGACAAAGAACTACAGACTTTATATATGAAGAAGTGGACATAGCATTAGTAAATCAGAGCTATACTATGAGTAAAAC
>JBBPUK010000503.1:0-14973 GCA_038094635.1 Tylopilus cervinicoccineus
ATAACTCCGAATACTCCATCATCTGAGTCGAACTCATCGGTTACAGCATTTGCGCCCTCTGTGGTTTTCGCCTTTTCTTTTTCTTTGGGCTGTTTATCGCACTTGGCAGCTAAATGCTGGTCTGACCCGCATGTCCAACAGAGTCGCTTGGACTGCCCACGAGAAGATCCTCTTCCTCGTCCGCGTCCTCTCTTAGTTGGCACAGTGGCCATCGCCTCGTCACGATCCTTTCCATCACTGCAGTTACTGTGCTTCGCTTTCTGTCGCTTGGCTTCTTCAATGATAAGTGAGATGAGAAGATCCGGGTCGATGGTTTTGGTCATGGCATATTGTCGGGCAACGGCGAGTTGAGTCGATGTGAAGTTGGCAAGGTGCGGGGGAAGGGACTTTATGATCGTCAATTGGTAATCTTTTTCATCGATTGTTACTCCTACTGCTGTGAGTTCTTCCCTTTTAGTTCGCAGTTCATCCAGGAACTGGCAGGCATCTCCTCCCTTCGGCATTCGCGACTTGAGGAATTGAGTACGCATGTCTGTTTTCACATAGGCCCCTTTTTCGGTGTACTCCCATTTGATCTCCTTCCACATCTCCTTAACGGTGGCTAGCCTTTTGACTTTCAGCACTGTGGAGTCAGGGATCCGCTGGGTAAGTAGATGCTTGGATATGCTCTCGTTCTTTCGCCATTTGGTCTGTTCCTCGATCTCCTTGGCAGTCATTTGGCCAGTATACGTTTGTTTGGCAGCGGTTCCATCGAAGTGGCCCCACATGTCTTTTGCTTCTACAGCAGTCTGGAAGCGAAAAGCGAAGATTGCCCAGTTTGTGCCTTTGACATCAAGCTTCGGCACATTGCTTGGAAGTGTATCGGTAGTAACAGGACCGGCAGTCGACATATCGGTAAGCGTTGTTCTGGTTTAGTAGTGCAGGGTAGCACCAGGGCTCATAACCTATCAGACTAGACAGAGAATGCTCAGTCGTGCGCAGGGCAGACGGACTATAGTGTATTCACCTAGACAGAGAATGCTATGTACAAGGTAAGTGAATGTTCTGTACAGTACTTGTGGCTTAGCTCACCTCAGTCGTGCGCAGGGCAGACGGACTGAGGTGTCGACTACGGGATCTTGGACCTATATACTGTCGAGTACAAAAGAATGTGTCGCATGGGGTAAATCATGTACAAGTGGCAATCGAGAATGGAGAGTACTAGCCGATATGACGCGTAACAAGGAAAAACGGAAAGGCTATGGTATGTATCATGCGGTCTGCATTATGGAGCTTGGATAAGTATGTTCCACGGAGCAGATCCATGTTTGATCGGCAGCGCGCACGCTTGCATGTTTCGACACTACAGCCATCATGCGAATAAGTTGACCCACATTCTTGAGTGCCATGCAGCCCATGCCTGGAAATGTGGGAGCGTCCATGCCATCGTCTTTATCTTGGAAAGGAGTAGGCTGAATATAAATGTCTTCAAGTTCAGCTACGGAATCCAAGTATCCATCATGCGAGGACTGAGAAGAAGGATGAATGTCGGCATGAGAGGCATTGGACCGAGATGGAGGAGGATGAGATGGTGGACAAAATGGTAGACAAAATGGTGGATGAGATGGCGGAGGGCAAGATGGAGGGTGAGATGGAGGAGGTACATCGGACCAAGATATAAGAGAAGCGGGCTGGGGAGTAGATGTGCTACGGGTACGCTGCTTGCCCTCAGCAGCTAAGGGCATGCTCGGCGGTGTGACAGCATTTGCAGGACAGGTAGCACTCTCTTTGAGCTCACAGATTTCAGCGACACCGCTCAGCTCACATCTGGAGCAGACTTTGGCCCCAGGAAGTACCTCACACTTTACTTTGTGTGTTCAACACTGCGTACAGGCCCCAACCCATTTTTTCTTGGCTAAAACAGCTGAGCAACAAGTAATGGACACTGTTACGGTGTGACAGCACCTTACGCAAACACTTTAAAACTGCTAGACAGACCGGCTTGGTCTTCTATGTTTCCTTCCTTGACGTATAAACGACGTTCAAGGCTCCTTGATGTATAGGCGACATCCAAGGGCAAAGCTTCTTCCTATGAAAGGTTAGCTGCGGCGAAGGATACTCCTCTAGAACAATCCCCTTTACTGAGAGGGAAGAACTCTTAAAGAGGGATATCGGCTTGTGGTAACGACGGGTTTACTCAGATGGTTAGTGCTGGTGGACCAGCCATTCTGAGGAGGAGTTCTAGCGTGTAGATTGTGTAGAACAAGCTAAAGTAACAGTACACGCGAGGGCCCTACTTATAGGGCAAACTGGCGGGGCACGGACCAGGTCAAGAAAGGTAAATACTTGGAAAGGGAGGAGTGCTACCAGTGGCTTGAAGATATATCTGGAAAGGGAAGGCCACTGATACTAGAATACACCAAGAAGTCGTCTGCATATGAACGGACAACCGAAGTTCCCCTGAGTGCATGTTGTAAAGAGAACAATAGGTAGGGGGAATCGTGGAAGGGATAGTTAATAAAGGAGGAAAAAGAATGCGGGCATACCAAGAGAATCCCTTGACTTGCAACATTACCCCCGTCGTAAGGACGAAGCTCCCCAGCTTCGATCTCAATAACCTCTAGTCTCTGGGGTAGGGGATTCTGTAATATTTGCGATCCCAACCTCGTCCCCTTCCTATTCTTGAGATTCCCTAGACTCAATATATTCCTTTTAATATTCAGTGTGCCAGGGGCAACCCATGGTTCGGCAGAAGTAGGAATGTTCTGAGCGGTGGCTAGGGAATAGATTGTTTCGGCGGAGAAACGCTAGCTGGGAGACGGATAGACCAAGAATGTGGGGGATATCTGCAGGACGGATTGGGGGGACTGAAAGAGGAGCAGTAGCAGAAATATAGAGAGTAGAAGATCTTCCAGGTAGCGAGGTCCATTCATCAGGTTGGAGACAGAGGTCAAGGGGAATGTTGCTCCAGTCTACCTGGTCAGGGTTCCAGGGCATTGCAAAGGGGTCTTCTTCTACCAGAGCTACTAGTGCCGCTAGTCCTAACTGATCCATTGCAAGGAGGAGAGAGGTATGAGCTCGTCGTTCTACATCGCGTACCATTTCAGTGAGGAGACGAGTTCCTTCTGAGGTATCGGTGGTTGGTCTTGCTGTGATGAGGGTGAGTCTAGAGGTTTGGAGAAATGCCGATCGTAAAAGGGCAAGAGGTGACTCTTCGTCGATTAGTGCTTCGAACGATAGGGCTAGCCTGGAATCTAGGAGAGCTCGCTCCATTCGTCGTAGATCTTCTGAGGAAGAAGGAGTGTGTTGCCGTGATGCGAAGAAAGGGCGATTCATATCCGCATCGGTTAACTGGTGGAGGTTGGCAGACGAGGAGGAGAGTTAATTTAGATGAACTTGAGGGGGGTGACGGCCGGTGGAGATTCTAGCGGTTCTCGAGCAGGTGATGTCTTAGACATGGCAGAGAGAGGAGGACCGAAAGTAATGGGAAAGTAGGGGAACGACAGTTACTAGGAGGATGAAGTGTAAGAGGTGGATGAGAAGGAGGAATACAATTCGAGGAGGGATGAGATCTGTGAGGGCGTAGTTGTCAGGGTTGGAGGGCATGGATCTTTTAGAGGTGGTTGATGGTTTTATATAGATGTAGTAATCCTGAGGCGTTATTAAGGTTGGACTCCGGTTCCCAGGTTCGTTCTGATTCGGGATATCCCTTCCAGGTTACTAGGTACTGCCTTCGTGATGGTGGTCCACGGTGGCGCAAGATCCGGTCTATTTCATATTCCTCTTCACCATCAATCAGGTCGGGGGGAGGTCGGAGATAGTTGGGGCCGTGTTCCGCAGTTTCTTGATAGGTGGTTAGGAGGGATGTATGGAAGACATCGTGAATCTTCCAGGTGGGGGGAAGTTTCAGTCGATAGACGAGTGTGGATAGTACTTCCATGATTTCGAAGGGACCTTCTCTTTTTGGAGCAAGTTTTCTGGGTAAATTTGGGTGTTGGAGGTTTTTAGCTTCCAGCCATACTTTGTCCCTGACTTTCCATGGTTTAAAACTGGTGGTAAGTCGTTCCTTCATCAGTCGTTGGGTCTTTTCGTGGGCAGCTAGTGCTTCTCTTCGCACGAAATCTATGTTATCGAGCCTAGTTTGTAGCGCTGGTAGGAAGGTGGTCCCTAGGGGAGGGTATGTATGCGGTTCGTATCCGAAAAGAAGGAAGAATGGGGTTTTGTTGGTGGATGAATGAACTGAGGAGTTGTGATGGAATTCTGCCATCTTGAGGACGTCTATCCATCTCTGGGGTGTTCCTTCGCAGAATAGGCAGAGGTAGGTTTCCAGTTCTTGGTTTACTCGTTCAGTTTCTCCATCAGTTTGCGGATGATAGGTGGTGGATAGAGCAACGTCGTATTGGAGCAGTCTTCCCAGTTCCCTGGCGAAGGCAGAAGCGAATTGGGGGCCTCGATCTGAGATAAGTTTGTCGTGTAGACCAACACGAGGGAAGACGTGTTCAAAAAAGAGTTGGGCTACTCCCTCTGCGGAGATATCAGAGCGACATGGAGTATATATTACCCCCTTCGTAAGACCATGGTCGACCACGATCATAACAGAGTCGAATCCATGGGTAGAAGGGAGGCCAGTGATAAGATCGACCGAAAGGGTAGAGAAGGGACAGAGGGAAGTGGATAGGATGGGTTGGAGTGGGGGTACTGAGGGGTGGGTGTTTACTTTGTTCGCCTGACAGATTGCGCAGCCAGTCACAAAGCGGCGAACAAAGGAGAGGAGTCCAGGCCACCAGAAGTCGCGCTGGATGAGGTTCTGGGTGCGATGAACTCCTCCATGGCCCCCTGCAAAAGATTTGTGGATGGAGGTAACAAGAGGTCTCCTCTCCGATGGAGGGACATATAGTTGGTTTTTGAAGTAAAGACGGCTGTCCGAAAAGGACCAGTCCGTCGGAACGGAGCAATGGAAGTGTGGCAAGTCACCTGGATGGGAGACGTCAGACATTTTCTGGAGGGCAGAAAGTACAATAGGATCCGTGGTGGAGGAGGAGGTGATCTTTTCCAGGAGAGCAACATCGATAGCGTTGAGGAACAGGTTGCCAGGTATTAGCTGTAGGTCTACGTTATCGCCGTCAGTATCAACGGAGGGGGTGCAGGAAAGGGCATCTGCGGGGGCGAGGGAAGAGGCAGGTTGGTGTAGGAACAGCAAATCGAAATCTTGAAGAAAGACTTGCCATCTTGCGTGTCGTCGCGAGAGTTTTCAAGGTTGTTTGAAATAGATAAGGTTTTTGTGATCGGTGATTATAGTGACAGGATGGGTCGTTCCCATTAAATACTGACGCCATTCTTCCAAGGCATAGATGACCGCTAGTAACTCTCTGTCATAGATGTCATAATTTCGTTCAGCGTCTCCAAGAGTTTTTGACAAGTAGGCGCAAGGATGAAGGTCTCCATTTTCATCCTTCTGTTGGAGTATGGCCCCTGTGGCAATTAAGGAAGCATCTGTCATGAGGAAGAAGGGTTTCGAGACGTCTGGCATGCAAAGGACAGGGGAGGAGGTGAAAAGTTTTTGTAGTTTACGGAAGGCATCCTCACAGGCGGGGGACCAATTCCACGGGACGTTCTTCTTGGTAAGTTCCAATAGGGGGCGAGTGATGAGGGAGAATGAGGGGATAAACTTGCGATAGAAGTTGCAGAAACCAATGAAGCTTCGGATTCCTTTGACGTTCTGTGGAGTATTCCAATTCTCTATTGCTGCTAGTTTGGCCTTGTCCATAGTAATCCTATCCTTGGAGATGATCATCCCTAGGTACTCCACTTCTGAAGCGTCGAAGGAGCATTTTGACAGCTTAAGATATAGTTTGTGGTCTTGCAAGCGTTTCAGGACTAATTTGGTTCGTTCATGATGAGTAGTTAGATCCGTTGAGTGAATAAGGATGTCATCCATATAGATGACAAGCCATCCTTCTGCTATATAGTCCCTGAAGATGTGGTTCATGAACGCTTGAAATGTTGCGGGAGAATTTCGAAGACCGAAGAACATCACTGTGGGTTGGAACAGGCCGAATGGCGTGATGAAGGCCGCTTTCCATTGGTCTTTGGGTTTAATTCTGATGTTGTTATACCCCCATCGCACGTCGAATTTAGTGAAGTATTGGGATCCTTTTAGTTGGTCGAGTAAGTCCGATATCAAGGGTAAGGGATAGGCATTTCCTATAGTGAATTCGTTCAGGTGACGGTAGTCCTGGCAAGGGCGTAAAGAGCCATCTTTCTTTGGGACAAAGAAGAAGGGAGCCGCCTGGGGGGATTTCAACGCTACTATTTTCCCGGACGCTAGGTGTTCATCGACAAATTCTCGGCAAGCTTTTATTTCCTTCAGATTCAGTGGGTAGGTCTTAGCAACCCTTGGTATAAAGCCTTCTTTTAGTTCTATTCCGTGGTCAAAGGGTTGTAGTGGAGGCAGCTCCCCCTTTGGTGGTTCCTCAAATATGGAAGCAAATCTTCGAAACTCGGGTGGGAGTTCTATCTGTTCCTTTGGTGTTGCCTGGGCGATCTCTGAGGCGATCGTAGTTTGGCTAACCTGGACAGACGGTCGATATCGTTTGTTATATTTCCGTTCCAGGGATCTAGTCTGGTCAATCCCTAGATATCGCAGGAGGTACCTCTGGGGCAACAAGTCTTCTTCAGTTAGGTGAGGGGAGAATTTTATTGTCCCTATCCTCCAATCTATAACGGGATTCACTTTCCTCAGCCAGGGAAGTCCAAGGATTACTTCTTCTTTTCCGCAATCTAGAACGAGAAAGTCTTCCGTGGTTTCCCAGTCTCCTATTTTCACGTTTAGGGTGGTGACCATTTGTACTAACCCTGCTTTGTTTAAGGTCCTGTCCACGTTACGCGCTGTCATCTTTGTCTTCAATTTTCTCGTTGGTAATTTGTGTCTGATCACCACTCGTAGATGAATGAAATTTCCAGTGGCTCCACAATCTATTAGGGCTTGGGTGTCGATGTTTGATTCTGACTGGATGGTTAAAGGAATCCGCATAGATTGGGCCTTTCCATCGGTTACTAGTACAGTCATCACATGATAGGGAAGGGGAGACATCGATGCATCCTTCCGTTTCAAAAATCCTCTAGGGCTAGGGCTTTGACCTCAGCAGTTTCTCCTGAGATCCTTGGTTCTTCTTCATTATACACTGCTTCAAGTACTCTCAATACTTCCTCCTGGGAGATGGCCTTTGCGTTTAAGGAATTCAGGTATTTCGTGAGGGAGGATTGCGATGAGACATCTCCTTCATCTTTCTTGCTAGTGTCTGTGGCTCTAATAGTCATCGGTCGGAAGGGGTTTCTGGACGTAATGGTCGTTCCGTTGTTAGGATTTTCGGGCGTAGGATTGGTCTTGTATTCATACGTCCGATCAGTTCCTGAGCGCTAATGGTTGCATGTGGAACAACCTTTTTTGTGACAGATAAAACACAGCCCCTTCCTAATATGTTCTGCTCGTTGTATGGGTGTGAGCTTTATAGCATCTACATCCATAGCATTCAGATCTCTGCGGATGAAGGATGATGCGCCACTTCCTCCTCGTCGGAGGCTCTGGATCGAACGGAGTCTTTCTTTCTGAGCGTGGAACTTGCTGGCCGTTTGGATCCAGCCGCTAAGGGTGTCAGGTACCTTTTTCATGGAGAGTATCATCTGAGTGAGGTCTCTATCCAGGCCTCTTGCGAATTCATCAATAAGTACCATCGGAGCATCTCCTAGGGCAGTCTTGGCCGCTTCTAATTGAAAATCTGCGATATATCTGGAAAATCCTTGGTCATCACGGGTGTTCTGCCAGAGTTTGGCTACTGCATAGCGAGCTTTCTGTTTCAAATCCAAGGGGAGAAAAGTCTTAATGAAATTGTCTGAGACTTCCTTGAAGGTCCTTGGAATAGTCGGGGTTTCGTTCATGGTCCTATACCATGCTTCTGCGAAGTGGGCTCCATGCCCTTTGCTCATCTTATTGAGTAACAACATAATCTTTGCCGCCTCCGTCGTGTAGACCGGCGCATTAATTTCCAAGTAAGCCTTTATAGCCAATAGCCACCGGTTGGCATTGTCTGCATCTCCAGAGAAATCATCGGGCAGCCCGCCCTTTAGTTCGGTAGGCATGTTTGCCTTGTCTGGGGTTCGTGGTAGGATGGAGGGTCGTCCAGGGGGTGTCAAACCTCGAGGTGGTGGAGTGATCCTTGGATGTGTGGTTATTGGTAGTGGGTGAACGGGGTTAGAGAGACCAGCGGTGATGGGGACGGGAGTGGATATAGGAGGTGGGCGAGTAAGGGGTGGTCGTTGTGGGTGGGGGTTTCGAGGAGTGAGTCTTGGTGCGGGAGCGGTGTCTGACTCCGAGTCAGAGGGTTCAGGCGGGGACCTATAGGATCTAGACAGGATGGAGGACAGTTTGGGTCCCTTCTGCAGAAAGGTAGGGGAGGACTGGACGAGCTTGTTCTTTTGTTACAGTGCGACAGCACCTTACGCAAACACTCTAAAACTGCTAGACAGACCGGCTTGGTCTTCTATGTTTCCTTCCTTGACGTGTGGACGACGTTCAAGGCTCCTTGACGTATAGGCGACGTCCAAGGGCAAAGCTTCTTCCTATGAAAGGTTAGCTGCGGCGAAGGATACTCCTCTAGAACAATCCCCTTTACTGAGAGGGAAGAACTCTTAAAGAGGGATATCGGCTTGTGGTAACGACGGGTTTACTCAGATGGTTAGTGCTAGTGGACCAGCCGTTCTAAGGAGGAGTTCTAGTGTGTAGATTGTGTAGAACAAGCTAAAGTAACAGTACACGCGAGGGCCCTACTTATAGGGCAAACCGGCGGGGCACGGACCAGGTCAAGAAAGGTAAATACTTGGAAAGGGAGGAGCGCTACCAGTGGCTTGAAGATATATCTGGAAAGGGAAGGCCACTGATACTAGAATACACCAAGAAGTCGTCTGTATATGAACGGACAACCGAAGTTCCCCTGAGTGCATGTTGTAAAGAGAACAATAGGTAGGGGGAATTGTGGAAGGGATAGTTAATAAAGGAGGAAAAAGAATGCGGGCATACCAAGAGAATTCCTTGACTCATAATAGACACTAGACAGAATAAATCCTACCTGTGTCGGCCTGAGGAACTTGCTCGTGGCCAGTGGGAGCATTGCTGCCACTAATGGCTCTCTACCTTGGGGCCATGACAGCGGACAGATTATGGTCTGGGTGCAAGAAGCGGGTGGGAACGGACCATCATATTTACATGTGGCCGCTTGCCTGCCTTGAGGCTGATGGGGTCATCCATGACTGGAGTCACTGTGAAGTGATCAGTCATCGCTACTGTGAAAAGAATAATAGAGCACTGTATTACCGAGTCACAGGTTTGTGATACTACATGTCATTGATGGTGAGGAGACAAGGGTGAGTGGGAAGTATCAATGAGCTGCGAGATAGGCAGCGACGTTGACAAAGTGACTGTGTCTGGACCATTGGGATGCCATGAGGACATTGAGAGCACACCAGATGAGCTGCCAAACATGTTAGAACAGCGGCGTAAACAACCAGGGCAGTGGGACGAGAAAGACTCACCCAAAAGCACCAAAGTTGAAGCCAGAGGCCTGGGATGCAAAGCGGATGCAATGGCACCACTCAGCCGCAGCAAGGATGCTAGGAGCACGCCAAAGAAGCCTGCAAATGCATCAGACAAACCCAAGAGCCTTGAGCTCGAGGGGGAGAAGTCGGATACGAGCTCCAGTGAAAGGCTCACCAATGACAAAGTGGATGCATTGGGACCACCTAGATGTCATGAAGACACTAGGGATGTGTCAACAGAGCTGAAAAAAATGTCAGAAGATGAGCGTGTACGGTTAGAGCAGTCAGAGGAGGCCAGCTCACCTAAATGAGCTCAGGACACCCCAGAATGTGAAGCGCACATGACGGAACCATCTAGCTGTGATCAGGATGCAGGGTGCATACCAGCAATACCTAGAAACATCAGAACAGGAGCATGAACGCTCAGAATAAGGCAAGGAGGGCATACCAAGTCCACCACCAAGGTCTCCAAATGACCCGAAATGCGACACAGCAGTACAACATGACTACAACACCAGGAAAGACCCCCATAGCCAATTGGGACCAGCGCGATATCGAGACGAACATGCAGAGTCGAGAGACAGAGCCAGGAGGTGTCACGGGTGATTGGAACTACCAAGCTGATGCGAAATGCATCGCATATAACAGAGAATGAATGGGGATAGATAGCGCAACGAGTGCACTGCATTGCAGGTCAAACTGACTTGAAGCAAAGATGCTCACTAGATACCAGATGAGTCAGTGTGAGCAGCGTTGCGATGCGATGACAGATGCACCTAAACCATCCACACCACCTCCTAACCATACCCAATGATCTAACACCCATCCAAGCCCACCATGTTGATGTCATAGCCCAGGTAGTGTGGGTGTGAAATGGCAGTAGAGCAAGGGTGAGGCCAAGGTGGTGAGCACAACAGTGAGCGTGATGTAAGGGTGAGGCAGCAAGTGCAAGGGTGACGTGAGTGCAAGGGTGAGCGCGAAGCACAGTAAGTACCATTCGAGGGCAAGCGCACACATGTGGTCGCTTCAACGAAACAGTAAAATTGCATATGACATGGACATAAAACAACATACTGAACATACTACATGTAGCCACAGTGTACATACCAACCCAAAATGTCTGTAGGTGAGATGGTGTAGAGCGCTTTCATAAGAGCGATGTAGATGTCCTCATCCGACATCTCTGTCATTGCCATTCGGACATATTCGCCATTCCTACGTAAGTGATACTTCATTGCAGAAAATGCCAGCTCAATTGGGTTAAGGTCGGGGGAATAAGGAGGTAGAAACTCGCAGCGCATGCCTCTGTGTAACATTAGTATATGCTCACATAATGCTGTAGGATCACATACCTGGCCTGAATCATATTCTGAATGTCAGCGTGCTTGTGAATTTGGCAATTATCCATTACAATAATGGAGTTGGGGCCAGGAAATGGTTCCATGTTGTCAAGTAAGCGCTCGATGAATTGTTGAAATGTAACACCACGGAATGAGCCTTCAACTATGTCGCAATGCAAGATACCATCGTTCAATGAAATGGCGGGTAGGATGGAGAAGCTACAAACCGTCAGTAATATCTACAGACTTGAATATGTATTGCTTACCGCCGACCATGCACAAAAAAAGCCTTCCACTGTGCTTTTGTGCCCCGAATTGACCAAGCATGGCCACGATAAGTTGTACGACGATCCACAGAGCTTTCATCAACGAATACAAGCTGTTCAGGCTGGTACAAGCCAATTCATGCGTGATACTCAAGTCACTTTTCTGCAGAGCGTTCCACTGCAACTCGTGTGATCTAGAACAGTAAGAATTAGTAGCAATAATGGACAGGGTATTGCTTACCTTTTTCATTGTAAATCCCTTGCTGCGGAGGGTTCTCCAAATGGTGGAGCGCGAGATATGAATGCCAGCTGATACTGCCAATGTTTCTTGGAGCTTGTCCAAATAAAGATCTGGAGCTTTCTGGATGGTACCAAGAAGAAACTACAACAATATGAATGTAAGTCGCTGTAGAGCAGTTGATTAATGACATACCTCAACATCAATATCTCGAAGATGATGATTATTGGATTGATCACGTTTGGCTGGTTGGTTGTCTTCATTCGGGACTGTGCCATACTCATGGAAATGAGCTAGAACACATTGTACTGTGTGAGTCAACACATTGAGTCCTGCAGAAACCTGTTCTTGATCCAGCATGCGAGACAGTCGTACAATTGCCCACTGAATCTCAGAGCAAGTTTGTCGACCTTGAGGCATGTCTTTCACATCGTTTTCAGTGGCAGGGTCCCATGTACGAGTGTGATAGACACATACTGAAGTATTCCCCGACCCCCGAAAATCAAAAATCCCGAAACATTGCTATTTGGTCCCCAGTCCACTCGGGCTGTGTTCTCTGGAGCATTCCGAGTCGAATGGTATCCTTTCCGTAGAATTCCGATGAGGCGTTGGCACGCTATGGGGGAAGGAAGATGGGTGTCGAATTTTGTACTAAAATTCCCACGCCGCCAAGCTAGCCGAAAACTACAGTAAGAGTGACCCGGCATTCACGACTTCGGTACTCTCTACTGTCCATATGACCGTCAACTTAGCAGGTCCGGTTCACGTCTGTGCAACAGAGCCGTAGACACTCTTGGCCGTCGGCGCTTTGAAAGGATGACACTCGGTGTTGAATACGTCTAGGACAAAAATAAGACACTCGGTGCAAGTTCCTATCCAGCACAACCGTGCACGCACAATCGTCAAGCGAAATATTCTCCGGATTATCAAACGTCAGGTACCTATCGGTCGAGTACAAGTCAGTTGGAGGACATGACGTTCCCTCTCGGACAGAAGTACGTACAAGTACTTGAGCACCTCCGCAAACCAGAAACTCTCCATGTCGTCAATCTTGCTCGAAGTCACGTTGTTCACGTCGTTGATACCTGTGTACGCAACTGTCGTCGGGAGGTACTTCTGGAAACTCTGAATGGCACTGGCAGCGTTGTCGAGATACTTGGGGTTGCCGGTCGCACGCCACGCATAAAAATTGGACTCGAGGACCTCAGGACGAAGGATGTAATCCGACACGGTGATGTAATAGCCGTGTTTATTGTAGAATCTGAGTTGCTCCTCTGTCGGCGGGTTGTCGCCCGTGTAGTTTCCATCGCTAGAGAGGTAGGCAAATTCCTCAGGTCCAATCCCGGTGCTGTCAGTCGTGTGAGTACATTGTCATTGCCTGGGACGGAGAAGAAAGGAGCTGACGCGGTGCTCGCATAGGTGTTCCAGCATGCATCAGTCAGCTGGAGGCCGATATTGAAGATCGTGTCATTATTTGTCAGCTTGCCGCCTACCAATGACATGTCAGACTTGACATCTATCACGACGGCGACCATTCTTAGCACACCGAGGATCCAATTTCCACCATAGAAGCAAGCAAGATGCGAGCCAACGTGTAGAATTTCCTCCCCGTCATAATCAGCGAGGTATACCCAGTTCCCCACCGTCGAATTCTGGTGAACGAACACATAAGAGATATTTCAGGCCAATTTCGGCAACGGACCTTGAGGAGAACTTCGATAGAAGTGTCCGCCGCGGCCAACCACGCGTCCGCATATGAATTATCATTCGTGTTTGTCAGACGAGCATACTTGATCAGATATTCGTAGAATGAATCGCATCCTCCACCCCATGTCTGCATCTAGTGGGTAACCTTGTCTCAGATCATTGCGCACTGGGTCACGTACCACGTAGGAACCAACTGAATTTCCAGTCGAAGGATCGATGGACAGCGCAGGCATCCCAGGTAACACTTTTGGCTACCATGGATCGGGATGTCGTTAGAAGGCAGTGTGACGTTCGACGATTGTTTTTAGAGCATTACCATGTGGATCATGTGCTGCACCGACTTCTCGGCTAATTGGCGGTAGGTATCATTGCCGGTGTACAGGCTAGCGGGTCGTGACTTGGATGCCAGTGCCCGATTGGATGGCGTACTTACCTTAGACGGCTCCACTCCATAGTAAGCTATCAATAAACTGGTTTCGCTGTGTCGTTCTGAAGTAGGTACGAAGAACGTACGGTACCGGCTTCAGCAATGTTCGACTATGAGGTCCATCAGTAGGTGGAACCCCAACTCGCTACGAAACTCACTGTTACGTTTACAGGCATATGGTCAGTAAAGTTCATATAACGAAAAGGGATCGAGTTGTTCTATGTATCGCCTTCGGATCAAACTTGCCAAGATGCAATCGCCAAACAGTACCCACCCTGGTGAATGCATATGCCATTTGTTGCGTGACTTCCTCTGCTTTCTGGACCAATATATCATACTGATACCCAGAAAGTTCGTAGGCACTGAGGAGCCCCCCGACATGACGGATCGTCGTTTCAAACAAGCTGAAATGGATGCTTGAACTATCCGCTTGGAATGAACGGCGACGCTCTACCTGACTGTGTCATTCGTTTGTGATAGGCTGAAGTCCACAGTTGCAACGTGGTCGATCGCCTCTTCAAACCAGTCATGGAAACCCATGAGCCACTGCAGGTACAAACACATGTGAGTCTATCCAATACATTGCAGCGCAGATGGGACGCGAACCATGGTACCCAGGGCATCGGAAATGGACGCGCCCCACCCGTTCAAACCATCATAATACGACTCTGACACAGGGAGTAGATCGTCATGACCCCAGGCATATCTCCTTTGGAGCCAGTGAGAACCAATCCATAGTGAGCTCTGCATGACAGGAAACTCACTGGTATGCTTCGTAGGACTCGGTGAAAAGGTCTACCACGGCCTGTTGGTGATCAGCGGCGGTAGACGGGAGTTGCAAGTTCGCAACTTGCACAGGCCCGCCATTGGCGAGGGCAGCGACAGATACAAGGACGAACCAATGACGGAGAGCAACCATGACGCACTCAGGTGAAAGGAGCAAACGCCCTAGCTGACCTTTTCTATTTTGTAACGTACCGGTTTACTACAGAAGATGGACGTGGAGCGCCGGCCATCTGCGGGACGGGTGCATAACGTGAAGGCTAAACAACCCTACTACGTGTCATTTGGCCATGGTGTGGTCATTCTTGCGGAAAGCATGTACCCTCGATTCGCCCTTGGTGATCGGGATCCGAGAGCTGGCAGAGAACTCGGATGGGAGTGTGTTCACTGCCTTGCAGCACCAAGAGTGGGAGCATTGTGCTACTGAATTCTCATGGAGAAGCCACAGCACAAGACCCAAGTTACGAGAGCTTGATGGTGGTGAGAAGCTCGCAGGGTTCTGGGTGGCAATTGTCCGGGGTGAAGTTGATCCCTGGACATGAGATCTGCAGGCATATGATCGAGTCACTTGAGACCGCCGAGCAGCACGAGTGTATGCATATCCTTGCATCCGAGTCGTTCTGAGGGACTTGTGTGTGCGGG
>JBBPUK010000504.1:0-14959 GCA_038094635.1 Tylopilus cervinicoccineus
TTGTAGCCTAGAATGGGATCTTTATTTCATACGCCAACAGTCTAGGGTTAGGGTTAGTTGTTGTCTGGGAATATTGCCATTAGTGCAAAACATGCAAACATTGGGACAATTGTTTGAGCCACTGTAATATACAACATGCATATCTGCTAGCAATCAGACTTGATTGCTTCTGTCTATGCATGTCTAATAATATGAGTTGTGAGTATGAAAGCAACCTATGGATACTCAACTCAGGTGCTTCAATGCACTTTACCCCACACAGGAACAACTATATAGAGTACCAGAAACTGAAAGAAAATAATTGGATTCCAGTATGGACAGCATCTACTGTTATATACATTGTAGGTATTGGATGATGCCTAGTCAAATGGAGAGATGAGCACAATAAAATGCATCTTCTAGACTTACATAATGTTGGACACATTCCTAACTCAGAAGTCTGACTTGTATCAATGGGCACCCTACTACAACATGGTGCAAAGATTAAAGGGGATGCTAAAATCCTAAGGATATTGTATGGTGATGAAATCATCCTAGCCATGTTTACTTCTGAATGCATCAGTAAATTGATATATACCTTTAAAGCTGAGCCTCTTAATGCTCACTCTCATATTCTAGTGATCAAGTCCCAGATCACTTTTGACATCATACATAGATGCATGGGTCATCTCTCCTACAAAGTCATTTGCCATGTAAAGAAGCATGTCAAAAATATGCCAGAAGTCATGATCTCTTCTGGAGATCCTATATGCTCTGGGTGTGCTCTAGGCAAACTTTCTAACAGGAGTTTCCCTTCTACTGAGTGATGTGCTACATGTGTTTGAGTTGATTTATTTGGATCTTAAGTCTTTCTCTGTCTAATTATATCAGCAACACTGATATATAATCACTTTCCTTGATGACTTCATGTCAATGGCATGGGTAATCTATATGAGAAATGAGAATGATGTCTTAAAAAGCACACATCATTTCCTCCAGATGGTAAACACTCAATTCAATGCCAAAGTGAAAGGATGGATGTCAGATGCTGGAGGAGAATACAAATCCAATGCTTTTGATGACTTGCTCAAGGGATAGAGAATTATAATCTACCAGAGTGCATTTCATACTCCACAACAAAATGGTTGTGTAGAATCACTGATGTGTATACTTATGGACAAAGCTGAGACTATATGCCATATGGCTTGCATTCCAGCATCCTAGTGAGAGTTCTCTATTGAACATGCAACCCATCTATACAATAGAACATCACTTAGGTGTCATGATTGGAAGATGCCATATGAGATACTATTTGGCCAATAGTTTGACATAGCCTACCTCCATGTTTTTAGTTGCACAGCTTATGTGTATCTGCCAGAGGATGTGTAGGCCAATAAA
This sequence comes from Tylopilus cervinicoccineus, assembly GCA_038094635.1. NCBI lineage: Eukaryota > Fungi > Basidiomycota > Agaricomycetes > Boletales > Boletaceae > Tylopilus > Tylopilus cervinicoccineus. The sequence continues at coordinate 1,378 of JBBPUK010000504.1, forward strand.
ATGGCCCCTAAGTCAGAGTTAATGGTATATCTAGGAGTTGCATCTGGCAATACTGCCAACTTCATATTTATGAGAATCACTATGAACACTGTTCACATCCACACATATCATCTTTGATGAAGAGTGCTTCTCCAAGTATAATGAAAAGTACTCACATCCTAAGACACTACCATCTATATCAGGATCTGATGAGCATAAGGAGCCCTTTGTGCCATCACTGCCCTCTGATACTGAAGACGATGCATCTGGCCAACTGACTACTTAGAGTCCCACTCCTCCAGTCCCTCCTCACACATCTTTGCCTTACCTAGCACCTTCTCTGCCAATAAATCCTTACAGACAGTAACTGATAGGACTGCCTGTGATCCCTCTGCCTTTCAGGTGATCTGGTAGAGAGCAGAAGCCTTCCACTCATTCTGATAATATATATGGTGATAACTAACACCCAGTAGAGTAGACCAAGGAGATTGAATGCAAATCATGCTGGCATAACATCATTACTGGCAAAGAGCCAGGTCTATCTATGCCTGGTGATCTTTCTGGCATATCCAAACAAGTGCTCTGCACCCCATCTCCTACATCTAGTGAATCTAATGTTGATCAGTTATGCCATAAAGGGGAAAGTGGACTTGCCACTTTCCTGATGTCAAAGGCTATATGACTAGACACTGCAGAAACTAAGCTGATATGCAAATGGACCTATAGGGACATATAAAAACTACCATCAGCTGAGCAAAAGGAGTGGCTTGATGCCTACAAATAAGAGCTTGAAATGCTCAAGCAGCACAAAGCCTATAAGCTGATCAACCCATCTAAAGGGCATAAGGTTATCAAAAACTGATGGGTCTTTGATATCAAACCTGGCTTAGGTTGCAAATGTGCACAACTAGTAGCCAAAGGCTTCTTCCAAGTTGAAGAAATTGACTTCAACAAGATATTTTCCCTAGTAGTAAGGTTTGAGACTGTGTGGCTTATGCTAGCACTTGCATCCTTAGAAAACTGGCACATTGAGTCTTTTGATGTTTGCAGTGCCTATCTATATGGCAAACTGAATGAAGAGATCTACATGTCCTAATTAGAGGGTTTTGCAATCCCTGGATAGGAGCACAAAGTACTTTGATTACTGTATGCACTATATGGTCTCAAACAAGCTAGATTAGCCTGGTGGGAGACTCTCAATGAGTCTATGAAAAATCTCAAATTTAAATGACTCAAGTCTAATATTAGAATCTTCCTCTTCAGAAAGAAAGGCATCTTGATTGTGGTTGCTGTTGCATATATCAATGATGCCCTATTCTATGACCCCAACAAAGCCATTGTTGATGAAGTCAAGGCTATCTTTATAAGCAAGTGGAAATGCAGAGATCTTGGTCCTGCAAAGGAATTCCTTCATATGAGAATCAGATGACAAGGAAGCAAGGTCCTCCTAGATCAGTGCTTCTACCTTGAAAAAGTTGTCAAATGATTTGAACTGAAGGATGCCAAGATCACACCCACACCCTTGCCTCAGGGATACTATCCCTCCAACTACAGTGGCATTGTGGATCCTGCATTGAGATCACAGTTCCAATAGGTGATCAGATCCCTCCTATACATCATGCTAGGCACTCATCCAGACATAGCCTATGCAGTCATCACCCTGTCCAAGCATTCAGCTAAGCCATGCCAGGAACATCTTAATAAGGCACTATACATTTGCCAATATCTACTTGGAACTAGACATTATTCCCTCATATTTGATGGATCCATACAAGCAAGCCTTATTGCTTTCTTGGATTCAGATTGGAGAACTAATACTGTCAATTGCTACTTTCAGACAGGCTGATTTATCAAACTAGCCAATGGAATTTTTAGTTGAAAGTTAAGGAAGCAAAATTGCATTGCCTACTTCTCCACTAAAGCAGAGTATATTTCCCTATCTGATTGCTTAAACCAACTCAAATGGTTGTGATCACTCCTTAAGAAACTTGGATACAATCTGCACCCTATCCCACTCTGTGAAGACAACCAAGGATCTATCTTTATGGCATCCAACCCCATCATTGAAGCCAGATCAAAGCATATTGACATTAAATGGCATGCTATTTGTGACTATATAGCCAACAAAGAATTGTTCTTCATTGATGGACAACATAATTCTGTAGATCTATTCACTAAGAATCTTGGCTGTGTTAAATGTGAAGAACTAAGATCTCAACTGGGCTTAGTCTTCTACAGTGCACCACAAGATGACCAGTAAACTCACCAATATGCAAATAGAAGATGCATTTAGCAAGGGGGAGTGTTGAATGTGCACCATAGTGTAGCACTTCATTCTATATACTTTACTCTATCATATATAGTATTACCATACTTGTCAGTAGATATAAGTTTGAACTCAGTCATCTGAGTTTGAATAACTCTTTAACCTCAACCACTATCTGTAAACATCTCTTGACTACCACTTTGTGAGTCTGTTAGAAATCCTCTAAGATATAACAGCCTGTCTGTTTCAATAGTAACTTGCACTCATTGCTGAGTCTCATACCTTCCATTAGGTTATGAGCCCTGGTGTTAGTTAGTGAACTCCCATACTATAAAACAAAGTCAATATGTTCAACAAGGAAGACCAACTGCACCTGCCAAAGTTAAAGGCAAATGGTAGCAACTGGATAAACTATTGAGACAAGGTTGTGTTCACCATAAAATTGAAGGATTATTTGAAATATCTAGATGATAGAGTGATACCCCCCATTGACCCACAATGTAGAAAAGATATGAAGTGAAAATCCACCCTGGTAGAGAAATAGGAAATATAGGACTACCCAGACAAGTATGATGAATGGAAAATGTGAGATACTTGGATTCTAGTGATCATTAGCTCTACCATCTCAGACTCTCTTTACATGCAAGTTCAACAAGAACCTACTACAGCTCACATCTGGAAAAGACTCTGTAATATATTCCAAAACTAATCAAGAATTTTTATTCTTGACCTTTATTGGAAGCTACATGACACTCACTGCACTGAAAAAGCAAACACCTGTAAGCATCTTGAAAAGCTCCACTGCATATATGAAGAACTCTCCTCAATGGACAAACTTCTTACTGATGAAGACTTTGCTGGAATAATTCTAAGCTGATACAACCCTAAACCAGAGAGTGTCTCACTTGAGGGTAAGCTTGGTGTTCATAGATCACATGAGGTGTGAAGAGTGTGGAGTGAAGTAAGGGGCTTGTAGAGGTGCTCTGATTCCCTTGCTGAGGCTAGCTAGTAGAGGGGAAAACACCAAGAGAACAAGCTGAGGGCTTCAGTGTTGTCCCCTGACCTTTATATACTACTCAACTGTACAGCCACTTGTGCACAGACCAGGTAGCTAAATATAGTAATCTTCTATCTATGATCAAACCCTTTGCCCTTATCAATGCCTTATGGTGATGGTGATCTGCAATCCTGTGCTGCCACAATAAAGATTAACTGCCACCTCCTATGTGGTGTCTTCTATCAAAAAAGAGAAGAGAAGCATCCAGGAAGATCTGAATGGATGGAAATTAAAGGGTGCTAGGTTGGAGTACAAATGAAAAGTGGAAATGAAAAGAGATCCAATCAGAAAACTAGTTCCTGCACCTTAGGAGTACAATAGATTCTAAAACCTACTGCTCTTGTGATGGCAAAGGCCATACTTCATTATCTGTGCACTGTCTAGGTGGTCTTTGGACTTTTTAATACCTAGTGTCTCCTAGCATCATCACATGACTCATCACATGGACTGCAAATGAAGTAAATGTATCCATGCACAAAAAGAAAGAGGCCATAAAAATAAATATATGATACCTTGGGCAGCTGGTGCCCATGCAACATGGCCATAAAAGAGCTCACTTCCCCCATTATATGACCCTGTAATAGTGGCCATGACAACATTAGCTAAGGTCACTGGCATAACACTCACCTCAACTCAAATAACCCAAAGAATAATTGACAAGTATGACTGCTATCAAATCAAGTTAAAAAGGTCATAGCCACCATCAAACAATAATAGTGCATACACAGCTTTAGATCAAAAGTCATGCTAAAAGTTCCATGGACATGGCAGATGTGATAAAGACTTGAAAAGTGATGGGAAGGATGAGGGCAACAAGACTGAGCCAAAAGCTAAAGGCAAAACTAAGAAGGGTGATAAGGACCCAAAAGGAAAGGGCAGTAACAAAGCCACTACAACCACTAGCACTAAAAACAATGAATCTGATGGAGTCTGACTTGCCTGAGTGCACAAGAACTCTGAGGATAGCATACCCTGTAACTCAGCTAAAGAAAGCAAGCACTAGATAACTGGATCAGATCATATATCCCTAGTAAATGAATCACCTAAGAAATCCTCACATATCATCCTATCTAACTCTAGTGCCACCTGCCATATGTCCTTCTTCAAAGATGTCTTCACAAGCTTCAAAAACATTACCTCTAAACCTATTACCACTATCAATAAGCATGTATTTGAGGCTATAGGTAAAGGAGACTTACAAATAACAATCCCAAATGGTAAAATTCAGTTGCTGTTACGGTCATGTCACATGGGCACTAGTTGCCCAAAGGTATCATATAATTTATTCTTTTCCATGGCCTCTTTCTCTTTGTGCATGGATGTATTTACTTTATTCACAGTCCATATGACCAGTCATGTGATGATGCCAGGAGACGCTAGGTATTAAAGAGTCCAAAGACCACCTAGACAGAGCACAGGTAACGAAGTATGGCCTTTGCTGTCACCTGTTGCTCTTGGCAGTAGGTTCTGGAATCTATTGTGCTCCTAAGGCATGGGAACTAGTTTCCTATTTGGGTCCTTTTTCATTTCCACTCTTCATTTGCACCCTGACCCAGCACCCTTTAACTTCTGCTCATCCAGATCTTTCTGGATGCTTCTCTTCTCTTCTTTGATAGAAGACGCCATATAGAAGGTGGCAGTTAATCTCCACTATGGCAGCACAGGATTGCTGATCGCCATTGCCATGAGGTATTGATAAGGGCTTAGGGTTTGACCATAGCAGGACATTTACCATACTTAGATAGTTGGTCCATGCCTAGGTGGCTATACACTAGGATAGTATATATAGGCCAGGGGACAACACTGAAGCCCTTAGCTTGTTCTCTTGGTGTTCTTCCCTCTACTAGCTAGTCTTAGCAAGGGATAACATAGGCACCTACACAAGCCCATCACTCCATTTACACTGCGACCTACAAACACCCAAGACTTACCCTCAAGTGAGCTGCTCTCTGGTTTAGGGTTGTATCATTAGAACAAGCTCTTATGTTTATACCTTGCCCTCTCCTAGCCTTATCAACTAGAAAGAAGTAAGTTTCAAGTGGACACCTGCACAGCCACATTCCTCTCATAGGCATCAAGTGCTGTCCATACCCTCTATCCTTCCTCTAGCTCTACAGATCATATACCAATATCTAGTAGCCAATCGGGTAGTAGTAGAGGACCCGAACAACCAAGGTGACCTAGACCTCCCCATAGTACAGTTACAGGAGCTAGCAGAGCACCTGACGAGAGAACATCAGGCAGATTTAGAGAGGCAGTTCGAAGAGGATTTCTGGGGCTATTTAGAGCAGCCAGAAGTTGCCTTCACCAGTACCTGGGTTGAGAACAACCCTAGGGACCTAGCCAGCAGCGCATTATCAGTAGACCCCATATTCTACTTTCACCAAGAAGAGACAGACAGGTCATCTAGTGTCTCAATTGTTTCACAATCAGTAACCCCATGGCATTTCCTCCTGCTGCACCTAGCCATAGACCCCTACCTCGATGACGAGTGGCTCAAACACAAGTGGAACTTATTCCACCACCAATAGAAGCTAGATTGAGTATTTGGGGTATTCCCTTTATCCTTTGCCTGCTTAACCCCTGGCCCAAATGAATGTCTGTTCACGCCGGATATCAGACCTCCCATGCCCTCATTAGAGCCAGAACCAGTGCAGGAGCCCCCAGCACCTAAGAAAAGGACAAGGAGGGAATATGAGAAGGAGATAAGTAGGCAGACACCCCTAGGATCTAGGATTTGATTATGACCCACAAAGAGAGTAAAATACTACTGAAACAATAACAATGTCGCTTCCCCAAGAACTCACAAACATAATCTCCTAACTCATGGCTGGAACCAATGATTGGGCAAGATTAGTTGTCAAGTTAGGAAACTACCTCACTGCCGTAGAGAGCAAGAAAGCCAACCTCATTACATGCCTTGCCTAGGTAGAAAATAGGGTAAACCAAGAAAGTAACTGGCTCATGATAGTGGCTGGTAAAATCAAAGACCTAGAGGCAGTGGTTGGCACTCTAGTTGGCCAAGTACAAACCCTTGCTGCCAGACCGACAGCGACTGGAGGTGTGAAAGAAGGGCCCTCAGTGCCTAAGTTGTCAAAGATAATTGCAGACCCTGGAAGTTTCAAGAGACAAAGGGGTCGCACCTTCAATGAGTGGTGGTCGAAAGTTCTCATGTGGAAAACTGAGAATGCCACCACCCTCCCAGAGGAAATGGCAGTAAAAGCCGTAATTTCTAGAATGATGAAAGGTGATGCAGCCTGCCTCATGCAAACAATTAGCCAGGCAGCAGCCTTGGCAGATTCATGGCCAGCCTGGGAGGCCTTCAAAAAAATGATGCTGGCAAACTTCAGGCCAGTAAATGACAAGAAGTGGCACAAACAACAGCTGCTCACCCTTGTGCAAGGAAGGAGTGACATGACCTCCTTCCTAACAAAATTCAAGGCCCATCAGCTGGTGGTGGCACTTCCAGTTGATCAATGCATAGATCTGCTGTTCAAGCATGCAGACCAAGGGATTGTAAAGAGGTTTGTCTGGGCAAAAGGTTACCCAGAGAACCTTAAAGAATTCATTGAAGAACTTTGAGTTCAAGGAGAGTGGGAGGACCTGATAAAGCTTCTTACCAGGGGAACACAGAGGAACTCAGGAAATCCGAGGTATGACCTGAATGCAATGGATATCGATGTAGCCCGCAGTCAGCCTCTATTCGATAAAAAGAACTACACCTGCTTCAACTGCAGGGAACAGGGGCACTTCTTGAAGGACTGTAAAGTCTCTAAACATCGAGGAGACCCAAAGAAGAAGTGCGCTGAGTGCGGGTTCATTGGAGGTGGACACTGGAATGTCTGCTCACAATGGAAACCTTAGGCCCCTGCCACCTCCAGCAGGAGAATGAGAAAGGTTGTCCATTGGGAAGAAGTCCTCTTAGACATAGAAGGAGAAGAAATGGGCACCACATTGTCAGCTTTAGTCTGAGGAGTGGGTAAGTCCACTATACCCAGATTAAACTGGGAAGACAAAGGAAAGGAGGTAGACCCCTCCGAATGCCCCTTACCCAAGATGATAAGGGAAATGAACTTTAAAAAAGCCCAGGCCTGGTTCCGAGACTATGAAGGTCTTGCCGGGAAGGGAAAAGGTCATGCCTGAAGGGCCCTGGGAGCCCCAAAGGCACATTGCCAAATAGATACTTCTATCTCTCAGAGGAAACGACCGAGGAAACAGAGAAAGAAATATTTACTCTACCATTAGAGGGGTCTCCTATGGGGCTCACCAGGGACAATAAACCTGGGCTTAATTCCTCTTTAACCCCCCATCTTCTTCTGAAGCAAAGTATTATTTTCCCGGATAATATCTTTGTTAGGAACTTAAAAATCAATAAGGAGATACTTCTCAATATTCGCATCACCCCATATAATGAAAGGTCTGAAAAGAATTACATAAGAGTGGAAGCACTGCTAGATAGCGGGGCAAACATAGTATTTGTGGATCGAAAATGGGCTAATGACATCAAACTCCCTTTAGTGAAACTTCATCATGAAATACCAGTTTATAATGTAGATGGAACAAAGAACTCGGCAGGCAGTATTACCCACACTGCAGAATTAGTATTGGAATTCCAAGGACACCGAGAAAAGATAACGGCAGAAGTAATGGATTTGGGCAAAAACCAATTCATCCTAGGATATGAATGGTTGAAATGCCACAACTCCGAAATAGACTGGTCCAAGGGGATGGTAAAAATGACCTGCTGCCCTAGACACTGCCATCGCTTACAGGATAAGCTGGTGCTACTCTGAATCTTGGAAAAGAGAGAAGAGGACTTCCAGTACCAAATTCATGCCACCATCAAGGTGCTAGAAGTGTCAGAACCAAAAAGGGAAAAGACAATTGAGGTGCTAGTCCCTCGAGAGTATGAGAAGTATTTCGGACAGTTCTCGAAGAAGGAAAGTGAGCGTATGCCTGTCAGAAAACCATGGGATCATGGGATTGATCTAAAAGAAACGTTTAACCTAAAAAAGGGTCGACTCATCCCACTATCAGTAATGGAACAAGAAGAAGTCAAGGCTTTTCTAGATGATCAGCTGGCTAAGGGGTATATACAGCCCTCGAAATCACCGCAGACCTCTCTGGTCTTCTTTGTTCCAAAAAAGAACAGCAAGAAGTGCATGGTACAGGATTACCACTACCTAAATGAGCATACCATCAAAAATAACTATCTGCTCCCACTGATATCCCAATTAGTGGATAAACTAAGAGGGGCGAAGCTATTTACAAAGATGGATCTCAGGTGGGGATACAACAATATCTGGATCTGAGAGGGCAATGAATGGAAAGCAGCCTTCGTCATGTTCAAAGGAGCGTTCAAGCCCCTTGTCATGTATTTCGGACTCTGCAACTCCCCTGCCACCTTCCAAGCAATGATGAATGAGATCTTCGCTGATATGGATGATGTCTACATTGTCTATATCGATGACATAATGATATTTACAAAAATGGATGACCAAGAAGAACACAATCAAATCGTGTTAGAAGTCCTCAGATGCCTCAAAGAAAATGATTTATTCATGAAGCCAGAGAAGTGCTTCTTCTGCGTCAAAGAGGTAGACTTCTTGGGAATGATCATTTCTCCAGAAGGGATAAAGATGGATCTGGCCAAGGTTGACACCATCATAAAATGGCTGGTACCCACGAAAGTAAAAGACGTTAGGAGTTTCCTAGGGTTGGTGAACTTCTATTGTAGGTTCATATCTGATTATAGCAAAGTGGCTAGACCACTCCATGACCTGACAAAGAAGGACAAAGCCTTCCTGTGGAACAAAGCATGCCAGCATGCTTTCGATACATTGAAGCAAGCCTTCACCACCACACCCATTCTTGCCTACCCTGACATTAATTGTCAATTCCGTGTAGAAAGTGATTCCTCGGATTACACAACCAGGGCTGTTTTAAGCATCTTAAAAGAAGAAAAGTGGCATCCAGTGGCATACTCCAGCCACTCCATGACCCCAGAAGAACAGAACTACTCCATTGCTGACAAGGAAATGCTAGGTGTTATCCAAGCCCTAGAGCAATGGCAGCATTATCTAGAGGGAGCCAAGTTGCTGTTCAAGATCTGAAATGACCACAATAACTTAAGATTCTTTATAACGCACCAAGATCTGAATCACTGCCAAGCGTGGTGGGCACAATATCTTACCCAATTCAACATGGTATGGGTATATAAACCTAGTGCCTTGATGACAAAAGCCAACGCACTAAGCCAACGGCCAGACCATACTGAGGGAATTGAGGAAGATAACAAGGGAATGATTGTTATTTCCCTGGACAAGATTAGAGTAACCCCATATATGGGCAAACTCTTGATTACAGATGAAGGGGCACAATTTAGACATAAAATATTTCTGAAAATATGCAAGTTATGAGAAAGGGACATAAGAGAACTCGAAAGGAAGTGGGGAATCCAGGAGGAGCATGATGGCTGCCTCAGTGACTACCACAGTAGAGTATATGTCCCCAAATCATTACCGCTTTGGATGGAAGTCGTTCGAAAGTATCATGATATGCCCATTATGGGGCATCCAGGATTAGAAAAAACGCTTGAAGCATTACAACGAAATTATTGGTGGTCTGGTCTTGCCACCTTTATTAAAGATTATGTTGCTAGATGCAACACATGCCAACGGTTCAAAGGAACAGGTGCCACACCAGCCAGCAGGCTCATTCCTTTATTGGTCCTGTCTGATCTATGGGAGGACATCACCACAGATTTCATTACTGACCTTCCTCCCTCCCGTGGCTATGATGCCATCTTGACGGTGATTGACTGATTTAGCAAGGAAGTAGAGCTAATCCCATGCACCAAGGCAATTAGTGCCATTGATACAGCTAGACTATTTATGCAACATGTCTGGAAGCACCATGGTCTTCCAAAATCAATAACTATGGATCGAGGTCTACAGTTTGCATCACAGGTGATGCAGAATATTAATAGACAACTCGGCATTGAAATGCATCTCTCAACTGCCTTCCACCCACAAATGGATGGACAGTCGGAAGTCGCCAATTGGGAGATCAGGAAGTTTTTGAGAATGTACTGCTTTGACTGCCAAGAAGAATGGTCGGACTGGCTTCTGATTGCACAGTATAGCATGAACTCCAAGGTCTCTTCTTCTATGAAGAAGACTCCGTTTTCCCTCACCCATACTTATCCAATGCGGTTGGGTACCAAAGCTGTTGCCAGAAGTAGTATGGCCCCTGCAGCAGATGAGTTCTCTGCAACCTTAGAAGAAGTGCACCACAACCTCCTGCTAGCTCAGGAGAAAATGAAGAAACAGGCAGATAAGCATCATTCTAATGCCCCTATTTATGAAGTCGGCCAGCTAGTCTGGCTCTCAATGGAGAATTTGAGGCTCACATGGGCTTCAAAGAAATTGACTGAGCATTGGCTAGGGCCTTACAAGATTACGGCCTTAGCAGGCCCCAATGTGGTTACATTATTGCTGCCAAAGACACTACGAATTCACTCTATAGTCAATGTTTCCTGGGTGAAACCCTATAAGGAATGTCTCGAGGGTCAACTCCCTTGATGCCTGGGCCTGGTTATTGTTACTGAGGATAGAGACTTCGAGTGGGAAGTAGATTATTTGGTGGCTAGCCACCAGAATGGGACATGCTTGGAATATTTAGTCCACTGGAAGGGTTTTGGGGAAAAGGATAGGACTTGGGAGCCTGCCAAGAATCTTGGTAATGTGAAGGAAGCACTAAAGGCTTTCCACTGTACCCACCCCTCCGCCCCTTGGTCGCTCTTGATCGACCTGCTGGACTTTCTCCAGTTATTTAGATGGATGGACTTCTACACTGACCTGCCTGAGCAGGGCCTCTCTTTCAATGTCTTGGACACAGCCAGTGCTCTGTGAGTGCCTGGCTCATCTGGGAATCCGAGTCTTAGGAGGGGGGTAGTATTATGGTCATGTCGCATGGGCACTAGTTGCCCAAAGGTATCATATAATTTATTCTTTTCCATGGCCTCTTTCTCTTTGCACATGGATGCATTTACTTCATTTGCAGTCCACATGATCAGTCACATGATGACACCAGGAGATGCTAGGTATTAAAGAGTCCAAAGACCATCTAGACAGAGCACAGGTAACGAAGTATAGCCTTTGCCATCATCTGTCACTCTTGGCAGTAGGTTCTGAAATCTATTGCACTTTTAAGGCACAGGAACTAGTTTTCTGTTTGGGTTCTTTTTCATTTCCACTCTTCATTTGTGCCCTGACCCAGCACCCTTTAACTTCTGCTCATCCAGATCTTTCCAGATGCTTCTCTTCTCTTCTTTGATAGAAGATGCCACACAGGAGGTGGCAGTTAATCTCTACTGTGGCAGCACAGGATTGCTGATTGCTGTCGCCATGAGGCATTAATAAGGGCTTAGGATTTGACCATAGCAGGACATTTACTATACTTAGATAGTTGGTCCATGCCCAGGTGGCTGTACACTAGGATAGTATATATAGGCCAGGGGACAACGCTGAAGCCCTTAGCTTGTTCTCTTGGTGTTCTTCCCTCTACTAGCTAGTCTTAGCAAGGGATAACATAGGCACCTATACAAGCCCATCACTTCATTCACACCGCAACCTACGAACGCCCAAGACTTACCCTCAAATGAGCTGCTCTCTGATTTAGGGTTGTATTAGTTGCAGATTCTTCTGAAGAATGTGCTATATATCTCATAGCTTAATGCTACACTTGTGTCAATTAGCTGACTAGACAAGGCTAGCTATGCAGCACTATTCCAAGACTCATTGTTATGGTGTGATAGCACCTAATACAAATGCACTAAAACAACCAGACAGAATGGCAACCTCTGTTACATGATGATAGGTGGCACCTCTGTGCAGATCTGGACCTATGGGTAGTGATGTAGTCAGTGTGATTCCTGGATGGCAACCTTTTATTGCATAAATGCTAGTCTCGACACTCCTTTGTGTGGACAACCTAGTGGTGGCATAGACAATGCAGCTCTTCCTATAGATAATTAATAACAGTAAGCTAAGATCATGAGAATAGTCCCTTTTTATATGGAGGGAAGAACCACTAATGAGAGAGGTGACAGTCAAAGGTGGAGGTTACTCAGAAGGAGGGTAAGATGACTGGCAATTCTGAGGAGGAGTTCTAGCATGTAGATTGCATAGAACAAGCTAAAGTACTAGTACAGATGCAGAGCTCTATTTATAAGGTAGAGCTTCTATGCACAGACCATATAACTGAAAGAGAAATCTACTAGGTAAGGGAAAGCACTACCAGTGGCCTGAAGAATAAGATAGAAGGGGAAAGAAGAAAAGCCACCAGCAATATAGTACAAGAATAGATTTCTAACATGACTTGGGGTGGTGAGGATTATTTCTAATATATATAGAAGTTGATTGAAAGTGGAGAGGTGGAGCATAAGTCCTTAGGTCATGTTAGAGACTAGTCAAAGGAGAGGAAGAAGAAATCCTGGCTCTGGAGGATACTGGGGTTTCTAGGCAGTTGGGTAATGTGAGCTGTTGGTGGATGATATGAAGCTAGGAGAGAGTCCAGGGACAAGCCAAGTGAAAAGGAAGAAGATATAGCTATGGACATATGATGAAGGAGGTCTCCTATCAACATATAACACTCATGCTATAAGATCTACAACTTGAAAAGAAGCCTGTCAGTCAAATCCCAATAAATTGTGGCCTATACACATTAAAAGCACCTTGTAAAGTTTTTGTGGATCTAGCCTGCATGAATAAAAGGCTTATCATGAAGGAAGCCTATATTCACCTAGGACACATTGTGCCCAAGTCCATCTGCCAAATTGTAGCCAAGCAGATAATCACTAGCCTTGAGCTAGACTCTACCCATATAATAATGGACCACTGTGAATTCTGTGAATATGCCAAAGCCATCAGAGCATCAATTGAAAAGACACATGACCCACCTTGCAAAGAGCACTTTGATGATGAAATCCACTCTGACCTTTGGGGCACATTACCTGTAAACACCATTGCATACTACAAGTACTTTGTGATATCCACAGATGACCACACTCAATACATACAGTGGCTCAAAAAACTGTCCACATATTTGCATATTTTCCACTAAATGCAATAATCCTCAACAACCACTAAATCTTATCAAATATAATGAGTGTATCAAATGTAGTATAGACTCATGGCTTTCTACACACTCAAGAATTAAGAGATTTGAATTAAGAGATTTGAATTAAGAGATTTGAATAAGATTTGATAAAATGGCAG
>JBBPUK010000505.1:0-14897 GCA_038094635.1 Tylopilus cervinicoccineus
AATGTGCTCGCAACACCCCATGCACATTCTGTGAGAAGAAGGGACATTGCCAGTGCCACTGTTATGCGCTTCAGAGGGCGAAGAAGCACTACAAGGAGAACAAGGACAAGGGCAAGACATCGGACCAGGCCAACTCGTCGATGACCACTCCTGAGGCCATAGAATGCGCTGGAAATGCAAGTTATCGTTCCATTGATCCCTCTGACCCATTCTCGCCTCTCCAACTCACCGCTGACCATGATTGGAATGCAGACTCGGGTGCCACTTCTCATATGATGCCCCATCGACACTGGTTGCGCAATTATGTGCCCAAACGCGTCCCAATCAAGCTCACAGACAACACCATTGTCTATTCTGCTGGAGTTGGTTCTGTGGTGTTTCACCCGGTCATTGATGGCAAGAGATGTCGAGCAGTCGAGTTTTCCAATGTCCTTCATGTCCCCCAACTGCGCAACAACCTGCTTGCTGTGCTATACCTCACTCGTCGCGCAGATTTTGTTGTCCATATCAATGCAACTCGCATGACTTTCTCTCGTGCGTCAGGACCACCACTATTTGTTGCCAACATTGATAGCAGCAATGCTGCGTTTCTGGAAGGCACAACAGAGTCTGTGACAGAGTATGCGCATGCTGCCACCACTGTGCCACTCGATTTATCGCTTTGGCATCGTCACTTTGCTCACCACAACCATGCAGATGTATAGTCACTCTTTGAGCGCAAATTGGTCACTGGGATGAAACTTCAGAGCAAGACTGTAGCTGATCCGCTTGCCTTGCTGGCAAGATGCACGCAAATCCATTCCCTTCCTCTCGATCTCGCGCCTCTCGCCCTCTTGAACTCATTCACTCTGATGTCCATGCTGTTCCCTACCCCTCCTTCTTCTGGCTTTCGCTATTGGGTCACCTTTATCAATGATTACTCCAGATTCCGCGTTGTGGTGCCCATTCGCGCCAAATCAGATGTTTTCGATGCTTTTAAGCAGTTTAAAGCATTCGCAGAGAACCAGACAGAACGGCGCATGAAAACACTGCGAGATAATAAGGGAGGTGAGTATATGAGCAATGCGATGCTCAAATTCACCCAGGAATGCGGTATTGAGCGCCAACACAGTCAGGGCACGCCATCAGCAGAATGGAGTCGCAGAACGAGCAAATCGCGTCCTCTCTGAGAGAATTACTGCGATGTTGAAGGAATCTGGCCTAGCTATGGCGTTTTGGGGTGAAGCTCTCGCTGCACTGGTCCATGTCTGGAACAGAATGCCCCACTGCTGCGCTGGATGATGCTACTCCTTTTCAGCTATGGCATGGACACAAGCCAGATGTGTCTCATCTTCGTGTCTGGGGATGTACAGCCTATGTGCATATCCATGCACAGACCCCTCTTCACTCACACCCCATTTCTAACCCCTACACTCCGCCTGTCCCAGAGCCTGCAGATGACAGCCCTGAGGAGGATCTCGCAATGCCAGAGGTTCTCCATCGTAGGGGGGGCGCCTGATCCTCCAGAGGAACAGGATGAAGAACCTGCAACACCGATTCCAGTACCTGCACCACTGCCAGAGACACTACCTCCAGCTGTTCCGGAGTGCACACCACGCCCTATTGGTATTGGCGCACGTTTGCCTCGCAGAATGCGCCAGCCTCCGCGAGAATGGTGGAAGTTAAGTCCAGCACAGCTTTCACACCATGACACAGACTCAGACGATGAAGAAGCTGACCTGGCGCAGTGCATGAGTGCAAATACACCTTACCCCAGGTCATTCAAGGAGGCATTGAGAGGAGATGAGGCAGATGAGTGGAGACAGGCTGCGCTTGATGAATTGAGTGCCCACCAGATGAATGGCACTTGGAAACTGGTCCCTTGACCCACAGATCGCCCAGTGATTGGATCCAAGTGGGTTTTCACCAAGAAACATCGCGCTGATGGCTCTTTTGAGCGTTTCAAGGCACGTTTGGTCGCCCAGGGATTCTCCCAGCGTCCTGGATTCGAATACCTTGAGGTTTTTGCCCCAACAGTTCGCCTTCCCACTCTTTGTGTCATCCTTGCCCTGGCAGCCATTCATGACCTCCACCTCTGGTCTGTTGATATCTCAAACGTGTATCTGAATGGCGAAATGGACTGTGATGTCTATATGGAGCAGCCAGAAGGATTTGCAGAGGGCAATGCAAAGGAAATGGTCTGTTTACTCCAGAAATCGCTTTATGGGACGAAACAGGGCGGAAATCGATGGAATCGCAAGATGCGCACCACTCTCGAGTCTATGGGTTTCACTCAAATGTACTCTGATGCTGCGGTCTATATCCTGGTCCGAGGTGATGTCCATATCATGCTCCCTGTCTTTGTGGATGATATGACCTTCGCATCCAAGTCTCTTGATGCAATCAAGGTGGCAATCGAGGATCTGCGCAAACACTTCAAGTTGCGCGATCTGGGGGCCACCACAGAAATCCGGGGCATCAAAATCGATTGTGACCGCCCCAAGCACTCCCTCACCATCTCCCAGCGTCAGTACTGCGTTGATATGCTTGCACGCTTCAATATGGGCGATTGCAAGCCTGTCAGCACTCCCATGGATCCTGGCCTATGCCTCTCACAGGAACAGAGCCCCAGAAATGCTGAAGAGCGTCATTTCATGCGATCCATTGACTATGGGGGTGCTATTGGCTCTTTACAGTACCTTTCTTGCACAACCTGTCCAGATATCGCCTATTCTGTTGGTCAACTAGCCTCCTTCACTTCCAACCCAGGTATTGCCCATTGGAACGCAGTTAAGCACCTGTTTCGCTACATCAAAGGCACGCTGAACTACGCCATCACCTATTCCCCTGATCCATCCACTTCCCAGCTCTTCTCCACCTTCTCTGATGCAAATCATGGTGGTTGCAAGGACTCTGGGCGGTCCACTGGTGCATATGTGGTGAAGATAGGTACTGGTGTCGTCTCCTGGATGTCCAAGCGTCAGCCAATTGTTGTGCTGTCCACTACTGAAGCAGACAGAGTACATGGCTGCATGCAAGGCAGGCAAGGAAATTGTCTGGATGCGCAAGCTGCTCCAGGAGCTTGGGTTCGAGGTGAATGGAGCATCCACCCTCCACATGGACAATCTGTCGGCGATCCAAGTGGCCAAACACCCTGAGCATCATGGGAGAATGAAGCAGCTCGATTTGCGGTGGTTTTGGCTGCGTGATGTTGTTGATAAAGGTGTTATCTCACCTCATTTCATCCCAACAGCTGATATGCCAGCTGATTTGCTCACTAAGGCACTTCCTCATGCCAAAGTGCAGCACTTTTGTGCGGTGCTTGGTCTTTCGTCATTTGGGACAAGTTAGTTTTTCCTTTTCTATCCATTTTCCTTTCATTCCTGCAGAGATGCGCAATCAGGGGGGAGTGTTAACTGTATCTCATTGATTGCGCACTTTGTGCATTTGCTAGTGTTTTTCATAGTTAGATGTTGCGCCACATTGTGGCGCATTGTTATTGTTTGTTTCTCCTCACAGTGCATAGTTGGAGTTCCACAGTCAGCGCTTTCTTCAGTTTCCGACTGTGAACTCCAGGTACTTGTAACTACACTCTAATATCATTAGTTTCTGACTGTGAACTCCAGCTGTGTCGAATTCCAGCTGTTTAACACAAGCAGCATAGAGATTGGCTCAGTGTCAGCAAAGTTATACTTGGTGAGGATGACATTGATATATGCCTCCTGTGACAAAGAGATGGTATGGCCAGCATGATCACATATGATCCACATGCTAAGTAGCCAGCTAATAGGTCTGAGATCAGTAATATGAAATTACAATCCAATTTCCTCCTTAAATGCTTTGATGAGAGTTGGAAAGCTCCCAGTGACTATACTTTCATATATAAATCCTATGCTTATCTATATGTTCCCTTAATATAAATATCATCTAAGTCTTCTTCTCCTCTTGTTTCTCTGTAACCCCCAACCTTTGTCTTTATAAATACAAGTCAAGTATTGATAAGGATATGACATACAAATCCTATGCTGATGACTCATCCATAAGTCCCTTGTTTCTATATTTCCATTGGACCTCTGGTTCATCTCTGTCACTGACATCCCCTTTCTTAATTAGTAAGCTTTAGACCTCTGCTCAGACTTGAAGCATGAAGAAACTAGACTTGACAGCTAAATATTGCAAGGCTTAGTTGGACTTTGTTTATGCTTACAAAGATTGGACTGTAGAGGACTAAAAGAAGATGATATGATATGATGAGATCAAAATCAATCATCTAGGGTTAAATGGGCACAAATGAGCATGGAACAAGATAGATGAGGGGCTTAGTGATAGGTTGGTGATAGGAACCCTTAAGTATGGAGGAGGTTCTTTGATGATATAGGGCTATATGACTTGGGAGGGTATTGGATTTGCTATCAAGATTGATGGTAGAATGGGGACCTCCACCTTCAAATTTTGAAGGATGAACTCCAGCAAACTGTGGAGTATTATGGTCTCAATCCTTCTAACATCATTTTTTAGCAACATAATGATTCTAAGCACATCTACAAGAAGGTCAAGGAGTGGCTAGAGAAGTAGGAATTTAGAGCCATGATTTGGCCTGCACAGTCTCCTGACCTAAATTCTATTGAACATCTCTGGAGTTGGCTGAAAAGAAGGCTTGAAGAGCATGAAAACTCTCCTAAGGGGATTTATAAGTTATGGGATAGAGTTTAGAAGGAGTGGGAGAAGATACCTGCTGAGGAGTGTCAGAAATTGATTAAGAGCATGTCTAGGAGGATTTAGGCAGTGCTTAAAGCAAAAGAAGGCTATACCAAGTACTAGTAATACCTAACAATTCAAAAGTAAAAAAACCCTTTCTATAATGACATTGCTGCTTTAAAATGACTATATGTTTGTGACATGTGAATCAAATAACATGACCTAGGGGGCAATTTGGTAGCGAAGAGAGAGTACTATTTATACCTCCACCAAAGGGAAATGAAATTCTCATAGTGGCTAGTAGTGTGCTTTATACACTGTAGTGAGAGTTAGTATAGAAAGGGTTTTTGGAGTTACTATATAAGTCCTACATCAAGTCCTCACTGTTGATCAACTCCACCTCTGCTACTACTTTGGACCCCCAGACTTTACACTAAAGAATTAAACTTTAATAGAAATATTATGTGCTTTTTCTTATGCTCATCTTATTGATGATGCCCTGTCTAGCCAGTCCTCAAACTAAACTATCATGTTGTGGAGGATAATGCAGTACTGGATCCAGTGCACTATATATATCAAGTCCTTCTATGATTAGATGTGAGTATGAAGTTCTCAAAGTAACTATAATATTTCTTTTAGCATTACAAAAGTATCTTCCATATACATATAAATCTATAATCATATTATTATTATTTTTGTCTTAACTGATAGATTGATCTTATCTTTAACATACAATAGTTATAGATTTTTTGTGACTGTAATAATGGTGTTGCTTATATTACTTTGAAGGGAATAACATATTATGGTCTTTTTATAGAGTAAGCATCATCTGTCCATTATTTTAATATGAACCCTAAACCACTAAGGCTCACTTGAAGGTCTTGGGTAATTCATAGGTCATATGGAGTGTATAGAGTATAGAGTATGGAGGACTTATAAAGGTGCTCTTAATCTCTTACTTTGCTAGCAGATAGAGAGAGAAACATCAAGGCAGACTAGCTGTGTTCCCAAGAAATTAAGCTGTAGCACCTGTTGATTCATAGTTAGACATTGTCCCCATATGACTTACTCCTTTGTGAAGCAGTAGCATATCCTTCAGAGTGGAGTCAGCCTTCTAGCATATCCCAGGTAGTAGGAAAACACACCCCAGTTAAAGGGTGCTCTTAATTCCTTGCTAAGAGAAATGTCATATCCTATCTAGCCCACCTTTGGTACTTTCATTATCATCTTTGATCATCTCTGAACCTATCTTCATTTCTTCTTGTCTTCAGTACATCTTAGCTCCATTCTAACTTCTACTTGATTCCTCTATTACTTGCTCTATTTCCTTCTATCCTACATCTATATAACTTCCAATCATTCTACTTATTACATGTGTTGACTTGACATTGACTTAATATCTACATTTGGCATGCAACCTTTAACTTGACTTTGACACTGGACATTGGTGTTGCTTGTCTCTAGTATACAGCCCCTGTCATCAGAGCTTGCTTATCTGATCCAACTTACTCATCCATTTCATTCTCTATATATAAATCCTGTACCTTCATTGTTAGTACTTCAATTCAAATATCAACTAAGTCACTTCATTTTGAGTCCAATGCTTGACCTTGTCTCCATCTTCATCCTCTACTCTTTACTTGTAAATGAGGCTAGAAACTTGGCAAGATGTGATACATAAGTTCTGTGTCAAAGCCTCACCCCTCTGCTGTATCTTTGAACTTCTACTATATCTCCAACCCTTCTATATACCCTCACATTGTCTCTGATCCTACCCTTATTTAGACACTTTAGACTTAATTTGGAGAACCTAGACTTGACAATATATTTGAACTCACACTTGTCAAGTTCTGTGAACCAGCATGATTACTCATACTAGGACTACTATGCTTTAGACTATCTTTGGCAGTTCTAGAGCAATTTCAGGTGAGTTCATCAGTCTCACTATCTGCACTACTCCTTCTATCTCTACCATCTGACAAGGGACTATTTCTCTGCTTATGCTACTTCCATCATAGTTTGAAAACCTCCCTTTTGATGATGAAGAAATCTATGAATATCCTGAAAGTCTGGTTTGCAGATATAGGGCTAGAGGCAGAGGAGGTAGTAGTGGTGGTGGTGGTGATGATGGTGATGACCCAGATCATGGTTTGTCTGATGACAGACAAGATAATCACTCTAACAAAGAAAATGATCATTCCAATAACATTCTACTTGAGTACAAATCACTTAATAATCTTGTTGATACTATCTATAGACTAGCCTACTCCTCTGATCAGAGAAACAGCTCCAACACTAAGGCTAAAGTCAGAGAACTGGACATCTTCAATAGATCTGATCCAAAAAAGCTCTGCCCCTTTGTTATACAATATAAGATCAATTTACAAGTAAATCTTAAGACATTTAGTAGGGATCATATCAAGATCACCTTTGTCCAGTCCTATCTAAAAGGAATGGCATTGAACTACTTTGAGCCAGACTTACTTAGAAATGAGCCTTTGGAGCAATGTCTGCTCTATGTTACAGTGCAATGGTACCTAATACAAATATACTAAAATAACTAGATAGAATGGCAACTATCTCTGATGATAGGTGGCTCCTCTGAGCAGACCTAGACCCATGGATAGCAATGTAGTCAGTGTGGCTTCCAGATGGCAACTCTTTCTAGTTGCATAGATGCTAGCCTTGGCACTCCTATATGTAGATGATCTAGTGGTGGCATATATAATGCAGCCCTTCCTATAAGTGATTAGCAACAGTGAAGTATGATCACAAGAATAGTTCCTTTTACTAAGAGAGAAGAACTTCTAAGGAGAATATTGAGGTTCAAAGATAGAAATTTACTTAGAGAGCAGATAAGATGATTGGCCATTCTGAGGAGAAGTTCTAGTATATAGATTGTATAGAACAAGCTGAAATACTACTACAGCTAAAGAGCCCTATTTATAGGATAGGCATTCTGTACACAGATCAAGTAGCTAGGAAGGAAAGTTACTAAATAAGGGTAAAATCTGCTAGTGGTCTGAGGATATATTAGAAATAGGAAAGACCACTGGTACAGTGATATGAAAATAGATTCTTGAATATGACTTGAGGATAATGGAGACTATCTTTTAAGGATTAATCCAGGAATGAGGATCAGAACATGGGTCCTCTAGTTATATTAGAGAATAAGTAATAGAGAGTAGAAAAAGGGGGAAACTTCTAGGTTATAGAAGGTATTATGGTTATGGATGAAGTGATAGTGTGATCTGTCAGTAGAAAACACAATGCTAGAAAGAAACCTAGAGATAAGCAATAAGAGGATAATAAGGTGAGAGAAGTGAGGACAAAATGAATATATGGGCAGGATCATCATTGACATGTAACACTCTGAATGGATGATTGGCCAGCCTTCCTATATGAACTTCAGGCCAATTTCAGCCCTCATGACCCTGTCACTAAAGTGGAAGCTCAACTTGAGCAACTGCACATATGCAACAACCAGCAGATTAATGGATATATCATGGAATGGAATTGCCTCCCAAACTAAATCTGTGAGTGGAGTTCTAGTGCTCTCTGCCAAAGCTTCTATAATAGACTTCTGAACTGAATCAAGGACAAGATGGCATGCCAGAGGAAGCCAGGCTCTATTCAAGTCATGTGTACCCTTGCCCAATAGATTAAGCAGAGATATTGGAAGCATAAAGAAGAAGTTACTTGGACAATCAAAGCCTCTGAATTGAACTCTGGTAATCAGCTGTCCAAGTTCTTCAAGTCTGCCAGTTCCATCCAAACTTCTCAGACTCCCAACTTCAATGATAAGTCTACCAAGGACCCTCCCAAATCTAACAGGAAGTCCACTGCTTTCATTATATTTACCCCTAAGCCTGATATCTTCTCAAAGTTAGGAAAGGATGGAAAGCTTATCTTTGCTAAGCACAAACACCATTTTAATATCAAGTTATGTATGTTTTGTAGTGGCAAAGGGCACATGGCTAAAGAATGTCCTAAGTTCTTCTTCAAAGCTTTAAAGGCTTGTGTAGTCTAAACTGCAACTCCAGAACCCAAACTGGATGGCTTCAAGAAGTCAAAAAAATAGTCCACAACCTTCATAACTCTGTATAAACTGGAGGTTGTATTGATTCCACCTATACATTCAAGGAGGTCTGCCTCAATATGTCCACTTTTTTAGATTCCAGATCTCTTTTGTCTATAATCTCTTTGTTATTCTATAATATTCCATCATTTTCTATGCTTGTAGATTTCAGATCCTCTGATTGTTTTATAGATTCTTCCTTTATAAAGCAATATAATCTTCATTCTTATTCTGTATTTTCACTTTTCCTCTAACTCTTCAATGGAACTTTCAACTTCTTCATTATTCAAGCTCTAGACCTCTCTATCTGCTTTGAAACTGATGATATCACTTCAAGATTCTATGTCACTTCATTGGACAGCTCTTGTTTCCTTGTTTTAGAATATAACTGGCTCATCTGCTACAATCCATTGATTGACTGGATTTTGGGCAGTATCTTGTTCTGTTCATCTGAACAAGTCAGACCAACCCCATCTCTGAGCTTACCCCTGCAGCCTCCAGTTACTCCTCTAGCTGCCCCTTCTCCACCAGACCTACTGTATTTCTTTAATCACAAGCCTCCTTCTATTGTCTTTGTTAGTACTCTAGTATTTGCACTAATATGCTAACTACAAGGCTCTGTGGAGTTTAGCATGCAAATCCAGCCTAAGAAGAGTGACCTTTATGCTTTCTCTATAGCTCCTGAGATCCCTGATCTTTCAGGTATACCTCCAAAATATCATAAGTTCACTGATGTCTTTAGCAAAAGCAAAGTCTCCTCTTGCTCTGTATTATGAGTATGATCTTAAGATTGACCTCAAGGAAGATGCTATGCCCCTCTTAGGAACTCTTTATTTCCTTTTTCTCACAGAGCTTGAGACACTTCAGACTTTTCTAGATGAGCATTTTATTACTGGATTTGTTCATCCATCTATCCTTAGATATACCACTCTGGTCCTATTTGTCCACAAGAAGAATGATTCACTCCACCTTTATATTAACTACTGAGGACTCAATAGAATCATGAAGAAAGACTACTATTCACTTCTGTACATCTCTGACCTCCTAGATGTTTTAAGCTATGCAAAAATTTACACCGAGATCAATCTCTGACACATCTATCACCTCATTCATATCATGGAGGGCAATAAATGAAAGACCACATTCCACATACACTATGGATCCTATAAGTGGCTTGTCATGCCATCTGGTCTTACCAATGCTCCAGCTATATTTCAGTGGTTTATTAATTCTATCTTTGCTAATCTACTGGATGTTTATATTATAGTCTATCTGGATGACATTCTCATCTTCTCCAAGGCCAAGACTACCCATCAAGAGCATGTCTGAGAAGTCCTCCAAAGACTCTACAAACACAGACTTTATGTCAAGTCTAAGAAATGTGAGTTCCATATAGACTCCACTGAATATCTAGATTACTGCCTTTCTCTGGCTGGACTTACCATGTCTGCAGAGAAGGTTAAAGCTATCTAGGATTGGTCTGAGCCTTACAAAGTAAAGGATATTCAGTCCTTTCTAGGATTCATGAATTTCTATCAGCATTTTATCCACAGCTATTCAAATATTATTCTTCTCTTGACCTGCCTCATTTAGAAGAGTGTCCTGTGGCATTTCTCTGACTTCTGTCATACCACTTTTCAGAAACTCAAGGATGCCTTCACCTCCACCCCTATTCTTACCCATTGGGTTTTGAATGCTTTAATGATAGTAGAGACTAATACCTTTGACTACACCATCATAGGTATCTTTTCCATCCATTGTCCAGAAGACAAAGTCCACCACCCAGTCACTTACTATTCTCAGATATTGTCTTCTCTAGAGCTCAACTATAACACTTATGATAAGGAACTACTTGCCATCCATGAAGCATTTAGATCCTGGTGACATTATCTTAAAGGCTCTATATCTCTGATCAATATTATCACTGACCACAAGAACCTGAAGTATTTTGCTACTACCAAGCTCCTTTCCTACTGACAAGCTTGGTGGTTGGAGTTCCTCTTTGGATTTAATATGGTTATCCACTTCTACCTAGGACACTTTGATGCAAAATCTGATCCCCTCACTAGATACTGGAATGTCTATTCCAAAGAAGGGGATAAGGACTATACTCACATCAATCCATAGAACTTCCACTCTGTTTTTACTTAGGAATAGCTCACTACGTTCCTCTGAGCTACATATCTTGCAGCTTCAGTCCTCTAGGCTAGCATTCTGTATGATGTCAAGAAACTCCACAACAATATTTTATTTGCCCTTCTCTCCAACTCTTTGGCTTCCATGCACATATCTGAATTAGAGTCCTCTAATGCTAAATGGTCAGTAGACACTGAAGGTTTCCTCTGTCTAGATGGTTGCATCTATATCTCTAATGCTAATAATCTCTGCCTCTGTATTCTCTACTATAAATATGATTATCCACTCTCTAGACATTTTGGACAGAACTGAACTTTGAAACTCATTTGCTACAAATACATCTAGCCAGACATATATACCTTCATCAAATAATATATTTCCTCCTGCACTGCCTATATCCATGCAAAGGTTCCCAGATATAAGTTATATAGTCTACTCAAATAACTCTTTATTTCTGAATGTTTATGAAACTCCATCTCAATGAACTTCATTGAACAGCTCCCATTCTCCTCTGGATTCACCTTCATCCTAGTTGTCATTGACCACCTCTCCAAGTAATACATCTTCATTTCAATAATGTACACCATGACATCTCTAAAGTTAGCCAAGTTGTTCTTGATACATGTCTTCACTAAATATAGTGTTCCTTTCCACATCACCTTTAATTGAGGTTCTGAGTTCATCTCACACTTCTTCCATTCTTTAGAAAAAGCCCTAGACATTTGGTTAAACTTTACCTTCAGTCATCATTTGGAAGGTGATGGTTAAACAAAGTATATGAATTAGACTTTAAAGTAAATACCTGCATATCTACTATAACTACTAGTAGGACAACTAGTCCAAACTCCTGCCCCTTGTAGAGTTCACATACAACAACACTCCTAGTGCTACTATCAGTGTATTACCCTTCTTCACTAATAAAGGTCATCATCCAAACATCTCTGTACATCTAGAGCAAGACCTTACTTTGGCTCATACTCACAAGTACTCCATTGACCTCAATTCCCTATATCAGTTCCTCTGTAAGGAGATGGCTCATATCCAAGAGTGATATCAAGGTCCAATAGATGCCAAATGTTCTTCAGCACTGGACCTCCATATTAGAGATCAGATGTTTGTTAAGACTAAGTACTTCAACTCCACTAGATCTTCTAAGAAGCTATTGGAGCAGAACTTAGGATCTTTTGAGATTATTATGCAGCCTGATACCCACTCCTTCACACTCTGCCTTTCTGATAATATGAAATCCATTCACTCTATTTTTCATGTCTTCCAATTAGAGCCCAGTATTCTGAACACTATTTCTAACCAGATCCAACCTCTGCCACCTTCAATAGAGATCAATAGAGAACCAGAGTTTGAGATTGCCAAAAAAGAGCCTGCAAGCTGTTATACTTGATAAGATGATTAGGCTATGAAGGGACTGATGAAGAAATTTCATGACTATTCACCACCAAGCTGAGTTATGTATCAGATCTTCTAGTGGATTATCATCTTTAGTATTCAGATAAACACAGATCTTATGCTTAGGCATCAAAACACTTTCATTTCAGAGACATTTACAGGCAGAAAGAGACTATCTACTGGTCAGACCTTTCTATGGCCTGCTCTCCACCCTCTCCTTCCCATCAACTCAACTTCACCACTTCCTTTCATAGTCCCTCCACTTTCTTCAAAACTCTGTTCTCATCTTCTGTGTCCTCCTCCAACCACTTCTTATTCTCCCACTCCTAGTTCCTATCCTCTTTATTCAGACCTTCTCTGCCCTCAGCATCACCAACTCCATCAGAAGGTGGTTGGTGTGGGTAAACTGTCAGTTCATCTCCTTCATGGTCTGGACAATAGCCCACCCTATCTTCATCCACTCCTCCATTGATCCCCCATGCCTGAACTTCACTCCCTTTGATGGCTACTTTTTTCATGGTGCCTCCTTCTCACTGTTATCTGCCAGCTTCCTCCTCTACTTTACTAGCTTTTTGACCCCCAGCCACACACACCATGCCTTCCTATCATAGCACCCCTAACATGCTGTGATGGCCTTGGCATCCTCCCAGAGCATGCAATCCAGACCCTTCTCTATACACCACTCATAATCAGGGAGGGTGCATGCCTTGCCCTTACTCTTGCCCTTTGTGCTACTCCCACCAGTCTATTGCTGCTATTGCTGGATCTCTATAGTCTGTTCCTTTATTAGCTCCATTCAGTCTCCAAGACATTACATACCCTCCTTTTAGCTACCTCCTCAGCTATCTTGCACTTCTTCTTGATCACCCACTTTCATGCCTCCTCTGTCTTCTTTTACTCCTCCTTCTCTTTCTTTATCTGTTGATGGTGCCTTTGCTCTTCAACCTTCACCTTATACAACTTGTTGTTGTCATTTTTATTCTTATGGAGCTAATCTTCACTCCAGTTGCCAATGTTAGCATATTTGCTAGTCAACTTGGTAAGAGTTGCAGATAAAGAGCAGGTGAGCTGGAATGTCTAACTTTATACCCAGAGAAATTTGTCAACAGATTTCAGACTTCAAATTCAGACTCTGTATAGTTCATGCTAGTGGCCTTTAAGGGTTTAGGCCTAAGAGGGGGATACTGTCATATCCCATCTAGCCCATCTTTGGTACTTCTATTACCATCTCTGATCATCTCTGAATCTATCTTCATTTCTCCTTATCTTTAGTACATCTTAGCTTTATTCTAACTTCTACTTGATTCCTTCATTACTTGCTCTATTCCCTCCTGTCCTATATTCATATAACTTCCAATTATTCTACTTATTACATGTATTGACTTGACTTTGACTTGATATCTACATTTGGCATGTAACCTTTAACTTGACTTTGACACTGGACATCAGCATTGCTTGTTCCTAATATATAGCCTCTGTCATTAGAGCTTGCTCATCTGGTCTGACTTACTCATCCATTTCATCCTCCATATATAAACTCTATACCTCCATTGTTAGTACTTCAGTTCAAATATTGACTAAGTCACTTCATTTCAAGTCTGATGCTTGACTGTGTTTTCATCTTTGCCCTCTACTCTTTACTTGTAAATAAAACTAGGAACTTAACAAGGATGTGACACATAAGTTCTATGTCAAAGCCTCACCCCTTCACTGTACCTCTGAACTTCTGCTACACCTCCAACCCTTTCATGCACTCTTGCATCATTTCTGACCCCACCCTTATTCAGAAACTTCAGACTTAATCTAGAGAACCTGGACTTGACAGGGGAACACCAAGAGAACAAGCTGAGATCTTCAATGTTGTCTCCAGACCTATATAAACTATTCTAATATATAGCCACCTGAACATGGACCATATACTGTATCTAACTATAGTAATTGTTTGTATGTGGTCAAATCCTTGATTCTTATCTATGCCTCATGGTGATGGTGATCAGCATTTCTATACTATCATAGCAGAGATTAACTGCCACCTCCTGTATGATGTCTTCTATTAAAGAAGAGAAGAAAAGCATCTAGAAAGATTCAGATGGGTGGAAATGAAAAAGATATGCCAGACTATGCATATATAAAACAGAAATGAGGTAAAGCCCAATAGAGAAGCTAGTTCCCACACACTAGAGGTGCAATAGAGCCCAGAACTTACTACCAAGGGCAATAGGTGACCCTATATAGAGTACTTTGTTATCTATGCACTGTCTAGATGGTCTTTGAACTCTTTAGTATATTAAATGCTATTGCACTATAATATATCTAGCTTCAGAAAACACTCTTCAATCTTCTCTATCTACTTTGATCTCAATATCACCATCTATGATCAATAGAGATAAAAAAGACATCTAGATTGTAGTTTTCTCTAGCATCTCAGTCTTTTTCATTATCTAAATCCCTTTAGTCTATCTTTGAAATCCTGCATATCTCTATTCCATACTTTTTATCTTTTTTTATTTATTTCAAATTCTCTATTCATTTTATGTCAAAATTTATGAGGTTGTTATTAACAATAAATATGAAAAAACATAAAGAAAAATTAAAGAAAAAG
>JBBPUK010000506.1:0-14879 GCA_038094635.1 Tylopilus cervinicoccineus
TAGAAAGCCATGAGTCTATACTACATTTGATACACTCATTATATTTGATAAGGTTTAGTGGTTGTTGAGGATTATTGCATTTAGTGGAAAATATGCAAACATGTGGACAGTTTTTTGAGCCACTGTACTACTCAACTGTACAGCCACATGTGCACAGACCAGGTAGCTAAGTATAGTAATCTTCCATCTATGGTCAAACCCTATGCTCTTATCAGTGCCTCATGGTGACAGCAATCAGCAATCCTGTGCTGCCACAGCAGAGATTAACTGCCACCTTCTATGTGATGTCTTCTATCAAAGAAGAGAAGAGAAGCACCTGAAAAGATTCAGATGTGTGGAAATTAAAGGGCACTGGGTTAGGGTGCAAATGAACAGCAGAAATGAAAAGGGATCCAATCAGAAAACTAGTTCCCATATCTTAGGAGCACAATAGATTCCAGAATCTACTGCCAAGGGCAACAGGTGACACTATAGGGCATACTTTGTTACCTGTGCTCTGTCTAGATGGTCTTTGAACTTGTTAATATCTAGTATCTTCTGGCATCATCATGTGACTGATCACATGGACTGTGAAAGAAGTAAATTCATCTGTGCACAAGGAGAAAAGAGTCAAAGAAATGAAAAATATATACATTACCTTAGGCAGCTAGTGCCCATGCAATGTGACCATAATCAGCCCTGCTGTCAGTAAGGGCTATAGTTTTGATAGTTTGATTGCCAGAGCAAATGTGAACAGGGATCAAAGTTTTATTCATATTTGACATAGCTACAAGTACATTGGCAATGAAGAGAGAAGAGGAAGTTGACATAACTTCTTCATTCAAAAATCCACCAAGGACTTTTTCTTAGTAATGGGGGCTTTATTGAAATAAATTTTAAGAGTCTAAAGTACTTCTTCATTGAAGCAACCCAATCCTTGGAGAGATGAGAGGTAGTTGGCTAACTTGAAGGGTAGGGGGCTAGGAGTATGGGTTGGAGTAGTGGACACTATGATGTATTTGACTTCTGTGATTCTGATGGGCTTAGTGGTTGTGGAGTAGAGGCAGCTGTAAAAGTGGAGTGACACTTGAATGTGCTATATTTAGGTTTCCTACAATGGAAACTGTTACAGTGTGACAGCACCTAATGCAAACATATTAAAACAACTAGACAGAATGACAACTGTCTCTGATGATAGGTGGCTCCTCTGAGCAGACCTGGATCTATGGATAGTGATGTAGTTAGTGTGGCTTCTGGATGGAGACTCTTACTAGTCTCGTAAATGCTGGCCTCAGCACTCCTGTGTGCAGATGACCTAGCAGTGGCATATACAACATGTGGCCCTTCCTACAAATGTTTAGCAACAGTGAGGTATGATCACAAGAATAGTCCCTTTTACTGAGAGGGAAGAACTCCTAAGGAGAATGTTAAGGCATCAAAGGTAGAGGTTACTCAGACAGCAGATAAGGTGATCGGCCATTCTGAGGAGGAGTTCTAGCACATAGATTGTGTAGAACAAGCTGAAGTACTAGTACATGCAAGGACTCTATTTATAGGATAAACTGGCAGGGCACAGACCATATATCTAAGAAAGATAACTATCAGAAAAGGGGAAGGCATTACCAGTGGTCTAAAGATATATCCAAAAGAGGGAAGCCACTGATGTTGGTGTACAGAATAAGGTCATCAGCATATGATTGGACAATGGGGGTTCTTGTCATATGCTGTGGTGAATGTAAGACATAGGAAGTATCATGGAAAAGATAGGCAGCAGGTAAAGGAAAAAGGTGGAGGCATACAAAGAGAACTCCTTGACATGTAACATTACCCCCATCGTAAGGATGAAGCTCCCCAGCTTTGTTATCAATAGCCTCTCATCTCTGGGATGGGTGATCCTGTAATGTTCGCAATTCCAACCTCGTCCATAGGATCATCATAGTCGTCTGTAAAAATATCCCTTACTGTCATAATGGGAGAGCGTGTTGTTTTCTCCATAAGGGCAGTGGTCTCCTGGGTATTGTGATGAAAAGGGTGATTGAAGATCCTGTCTGCTAAGAGTCTGGACTTGGGTATGGGTATAGGACAGGGTAATTCTGGGAATAGAAGGGAAGAGTGTAATCATTCCAGGTGAGGGCAGGCCATGGCTACATGTCCCAGGTGGGGAAGGATGCATTGAGGGCAAAAGTAGAAGGTACAGTCTAGGATTAAGTGCCCTAAACAATGACATTGTTGACAAGCTGAGGGGAATCATCTGTCAGTCATTGCCAGTGGATATACCCCTTCGTTCCTGCATAGAGATATTTGATCCCAGAGTTCTAGTAGGGCTATTTCTCCATCTCTGAGAGAGGAAGATGATGCAGATGGAGGGGAAGGTGGTGGGGATGAGGTATGGGCTTGGTGATGGGCATTTTCTTCTACCAGGGTTACTAGCATCACCAATTCTAATTGATCCATTGCAAGGAGTAAAGAGGTATGTGCTCGTCTTTCTATATCATGTATCATCTCAGTGAGGAGGTGAGTTCCTTCCAATATGTTGTTGATAGGTCTGGCTGTAATGAGAGTGAGTTAGGAGGTCTATAAGAATATGGAGCAAAGGAGGGCTAGGGAGGATTCTTCCTCAATCAATGCTTTAAAGGATAAGGCTAATCTAGAATCCTGAAGGGCTCTTTCCATTCGTAAGAGGTCCTCTAGGGAGGAGGGAGTGTGTCATTGGGAGGCAAAGAATGGTTGATTCATGTTGGAAGACAAGTACGAAGGCAGATTTGAGTGGACCCAAGGTTGACATCTTCCAGTGGTTATTTGGAGGGTTCTAGAGCCAGTCATGGGTCAAACATGGCATAGAGTGGAGTTCTGGAAGTAATGGGAGAGAAGGGGGACTATGGTTACCAAAAGAATGAAATGGAGAAGATGAATAAGGAGTAGAAAAACAATGTAGGGAGGTATGAGGTCTGCTAGGATATAATCATTTGGGGTCAAAGGCATAAAAGGCTGCTAGAGATTATTGGCAGATTTATAAGTTTGGAGGAGCTCCGAGGCATTATCTAGGTTTGATTTAGGTTCCTAGATATGTTCTGACTTGAGATAGCCCTTCCATGTTATAAGATACTACCTTCATGATGATGGTCCTCTGTGGCACAAGATCTGATCAATCTCATACTCTTCTTCACCATCAATCAGATCAGGTGGTGGGCAGAGATAGTTGGGGCCATGCTCTGCAGTTTTTTGGTAGGTGGTCAGGAGGGAAGTATGAAAGATGTCATGGATCTTCCAAGTAGGGGGGAGTTTGAGGTGATAAGTGAGAGAGGAGAGTACTTGGATGATCTCAAATGATCCCTCTTGTTTTGGAGCCAGCTTACGAGGAAGGTTTGGGTGGCAGAGGTTTTTTGCCTCCAACCACACCATATCTCCAACTTTCCATGGTTGGAAGTGGGTGGTGATTCATTCCTTCATGAGGCACTGCATTTTTTCATGTGTGGCTAGAGCTTCCCTTCATGTGAAATCTATGTTGTCTAACCATGTCTATAAAGCGGGAGGAAATGTGGTTCCTAAAGGGGGGTAGGTGCATGGTTCATATCTGAAGAGGAGGAAGAATGGGATTTTGTTGGTAAATGAATGCATGGAGGAGTTGTGATGGAATTCCACCATCTTGAGAAGGTCTATCCATCGTTGAGGAAGTCCTTCACAGAAGAGACAGAGATATGTTTCTAGTTCCTGATTTACCCATTCAGTCTCTCCATCCGTCTGAGGATGATAGGCAGTGAATAGGGCAATGTCATATTGGAGTAGTTGGCCAAGTTCTTTGGTGAATGCAAAGGCAAATTGAGGGCCTTGGGTGGAGATGAGTTTGTCATATAGGCCAACTCTAGAAAAGATATGTTCAAGAAAAAGTTGGGCTACTCCTTTGACAGAGATATCTGAGCAACAAGGGGTATAGATCACCCCCTTCATAAGGCCATGGTCGACCATGACCATGACAGAGTTGAAGCCTTTAG
This sequence comes from Tylopilus cervinicoccineus, assembly GCA_038094635.1. Taxonomy (NCBI): domain Eukaryota; kingdom Fungi; phylum Basidiomycota; class Agaricomycetes; order Boletales; family Boletaceae; genus Tylopilus; species Tylopilus cervinicoccineus. Next base: position 3,972 of record JBBPUK010000506.1, read on the forward strand.
CAGGGGGTAAGCCGGTGATGAGATCCACAGACAAGGTGGAAAAGGGATGCAATGAAGAGGAGGGAATAGGTTGTAGTGGGGTCACCATCGGATGGATGTTAACTTTGTTCATCTGACATACAGTGCACCCAGAGATGAATCGTCGAATAAAAGACAGTAGACCCAGCCACCAAAAGTCACATTACACTAAGTTTTGGGTGTGATGGATACCCCTATAACCTCCAGCAAACAATTCATGGAGGGTGGCAACAAGAGACTGGTATTCAGAGGGGGAAATATAGAGACAGCCTTTGAAGTAGAGTTTCTTGTTTTCAAAGCTCCAATCATTTGGGGTGGATCGATGAAAATGGATACCCTCTCCTTCTAGATTCTGGAGTGCAGACAGGACGATAGAGTCATTGGTCAAAGAGGAGGCAATCTTATCAAGTAGAGTGGTGTCAATGACATTGAGAAACAGGTTGCCTGGGAGTAGTTGTAACTTAGAGTTGTCATCCAATGTATCGATAGAATTCATTCTTGAGAGTGCATCAGTGGGGGTAAGTTGAGATGCAGGTAAATATAGGAATAGTAGGTTAAAGTCCTATAGAAATACTTGCCATTTGGCATGGTGGTGAGAGAGTTTTCTAGGTTGTTTGAAATATGTAAGGTTGCAATGGTCTGTAATAATAGTGATGGGGTGTCCGGTCCCCATTAGATACTGCCGCCATTCCTCTAGGGCATAGATGACGGCTAGAAGCTCCTAGTTGTAGATATTGTAATTTCGTTCTACATCTCCAATGGTTTTAGAGAGATATGTGCAGGGATGGAAGTCACTGTTGATATCTTTTTGCATGAGTACCACCCTAGTGGCCACAAGGGACACATCAGTTATAAGGAAGAAAGGCTGGGAGGGGTCTGGCATGTTAAGGATTGGGGCCAAAATAAACGTTTTTTGGAGTAGGTGGAATGCAAATTCACAATCTGTGATCCAATTCCAAGGGGTGTTCTTCTTTGTTAGGTCTAAAAGGAGACATGCTACTTCGAAAAAATGGGGAATAAACTTCCTGTAAAAATTGCAGAAGCCAATGAAACTTTGCACTTCTTTTATGTTGGTGGGAGCATTCCAGTTTTTGATGGCAGCCAATTTGGCTGGGTCCATTATGACTTTGTTATGACTGACTACCATTCCTAGATATTCAACTTTGGAAGCATCGAAGGAGCATTTGGACAGTTTCAGATAGAGTTTCTACTCAGCAAGTTGTTGTAGTACTAATTTGGTATGCGTGTGGTGAGTCTCTAGATCCATGAAGTGGATAAGGATGTTGTCCATATAGACGACAACCCATCCTTCAGCTATATAGTCTCGGAAAATATGGTTCATGAATGCCTGGAAGGTTGTGGGCAAGTTTCTTAATTCAAAAAACATAACAGTGGGTTGAAAGAGACTAAAGGAAGTGATGAACACAGCCTTCCACTGATCCTCAGGTTTAATATGAATATTGTTATATCCTCACCTGACATCAAATTTGCTGAAGTATCAGGATCCTTTAAGATGATCTAAGAGGTTGGATATGAGAGATAGGGGGTAAGTGTTCCCCATGGTATATTCATTGAGGTATCTATAATCCTGGCAAGGTCACAGTGATCCATCCCTCTTTGGCACAAAGAAGAAGGGTGCAGCTTGAGGGGATTTGGAAGCAATGATCTTTCCTGATGTGAGATGTTTGTTGATGAATTGTTTATAGGCATCAATTTCTTCAGGGTTTAAGGGGTATGCTTTTACCACCTTAGGGGTGAATCCTTCCTTTAGGTCAGTGGCATGGTCAAAGGGTCATGCAGGGGGGAGTTCTCCCTTTGGGGGTTTCTCAAAGACAGTGGTGAACTCTCTAAATTTGGCCAGTAGAGTGACTTCTGCTTTCAGGGTCACTTGGGCGATTTCTGAGGCAATGGTGAGTTTATTGGTGTATATAGAGGGATGATATCATTCAATGTATTCCCACTCTATTTGAGAACTCAGGTCAGCATGAAGATATCTAAGAATGTACCTCTGAGAAAGAAGATCTTCTTCTATCAACATTGGTGGGGTGAACTGCATGGTTCCTGTCTTCCAATCTATAGTTGGGTTGATTTTCTTTAACCAGGGGAGGCCTAAAATGATATTTTCTTTTCCACATCCAAGCACTAGGAAATCTTCAGTAGTCTCCCAGTCTCCAATCTTAATAGGCAGTTAGACCACAAGCTGGACTAGTCCAGAGTTGTTCACTGTTCCATTTATATTATGTGCCATCATTTTCTGTTTGAGTCATTGGGTTGGGAGTTTGTTTCATACTATGAGTCTGAGATGGATAAAGTTGCTGGTGGCACCACAGTCCACTAGGGCATATATTTCAATGATTTTGTTTGACTGAATGATCAAAGGGATTCACATAGATTGAGCCTTTGCATCAAATACTATTACAGTCATGACAGTATAAGAAAGGGTAGATGTCGAGGCATCCTTCCATTTCAAAAATCCTAGAGACCGATAGCCTTGATCTCTACAGTTTCTCCTTCAATTTGAGCTCCTTCTTCTTCATTGTAAACAGTCTTCAGTACTCGCAGGACTTCTTTCTGGGAGATTTCTCAGGTGGTGTTGAGAGCATTGAGGTACTTGGTAAGCACTGACTAGGATGGTGTTTCTTCTGTGGTATCCGCAGTTCTGATCATAGCGGGGCAGAATGGATTCCTGGATATAGAGGCCACAGCAGGGGCAGGGGTAGGAGTGGGAGGATAGGGTCTATAGACAGTGTTGGTTCCTGGGCACTGATGGTTGCGAGCAGAGCAACCTTTCTTGTGGCAAATGAAGCATAGCCCCTTCCTGACATGATCTGCTTGTTGCACTGATGTCAGATTTACTATGTCAACATTCATTGCATTTGGATCTCTGCAGATAAAGGATGAAGCACCCACTCCTCCTCTCTGTTGATTGTGAATAGAATGGAGTTGTTCCTTCTGGGCATGGAACTTGCCAGCAGCTTGTACCCATGCACTAAGCGCCTCAGGTACCTTCTCCATGGAAAGTATCATCTGTATGAGGTCCTTATCTAATCCTTGTGTGAATTTGTCTATGAGCATCAGAGATCCATCTCCTAGTGCTGTCTTGGCTGCTTTTAACTGGAAGTCAGCTATATATTTCAAAAATCCTTGGTCATCTCTTGTGTTCTGCCAAAGCTTGACTACCATGTAGCATGCTTTCTGCTTCAAATCTATGGGAAGAAAGGTCTTGATGAAATCCTTTGAGACTTCATCAAAAGTCTTGGGAACAGTAGAGTTCTTGGCCATGGTCCTATACCATGTCTTGGCAAAGTGGGCACTATGCCTCTTGCTCATCTTGTTAAGCAGCAACATAATCTTTGATGCCTCTATCATATAGACCAGCACATTGATTTCCAAATAAGCCTTGATAGCTAAGAGCCAGCAGTTGGCATCATCAGCCTCTCCTGTAAAATCTTCTGGTAATCCACCTTTCAGTTCTATAGACATCTTGTCATCATCGTCTGTGGTAAGTCTGGGAAGGATAGAAGGTCGGTCCAGTGGTATAAGTCCCTGAGAAGGTGAAGTGATGCTGGAATGAGCAATCATTGGTGGTAGTGCTGCAGCTGGAATGGGAGTCAGAGTGATACAACCCCTAGTCTTCGGCCAGAGGAAGACATGCATAGGAGCCATGATAACATGTGGCCGAGGACATCGTTAGCCACAGAGGTCATCCTACACCCACTAACCCGAGGGAATGCCCCGAGCTAGGGCTCGCTCTACTTGTTGGGGGAAACCCACAAGAGAACAGACTGAGGTTGCCCTCAGCTGTCCCAAGCCTTATATACCTTAGCGTATATACATCATGTGACCTAGACTACTACTAAGTAACCGGGAACCCTAGACCCTTGTCGTCACATGATACCCCCTATTCATAACCGGACCTTACCCGGACTGCGCACAACCCACAGTAATGCACCTTACGCCCAAGTGTGACCATGCAGATCAGGTGTGGCGTCAAGCCCTAAGACCTTCATATCCACACTGTCCGCACTCCAGATCCCTTCCTTATGGCGAGCTCCGCCGAGATCCATTGCGAGCGATTCGTAACCCTTTACAGTTACGCCCTTGCGGCCGTAACACAGAGCTTGTAGTGGTGAGTTCCTGATAGGAGGGCATCCAATAGGAGTTTGGGGGTGCTGCAGGGTCTGGGAACTTGGTGGTGGACAATAGATGGGTCTAGACAGAGTGTCTAACTTGGAGTCTGAGTGGTTTGGTGAAGAGCAATATGATAGAGTGAAGACGGTGGGGGTCCCTTCTGCTGAAGAGCAGGGGATAACTTGACAAGCTTGTTCTTTTGTTATGGTGCGACAGTACCTAACACAAACATACTAAAACAACTAGACAGAATGGCAACTATCTCTGATGATAGATGGCTCCTCTGAGCAGACCTGGACCCACAGATAGTGATGTAGTCAGCGCAGCTTCTGAATGGAGACTCTTACTAGTCTCATAAATACTGGCCTTGGCACTCCTGTGTGTGGACAACCTAGTGGCGGCATATACAACATGCGGCCCTTTCTACAAACATTTAGCAATGGTGAGGTATGATTGCAAGAATAGTCTCTTTTACTGAGAGGGAAGAACTCCTAAGAAGAATGTCGAGGTATCAAAGATAGAGGTTACTCAGACAGCAGATAAGGCGATTGGCCGTTCTGAGGAGGAGTTCTAGCATGTAGATTGCATAGAACAAGCTGAAGTACTAGTACATGCGAGGACCCTATTTATAGGGTAAACTGGCAGGGCATGGACCATGTATTCAAGAAAGGTAACTATCAGGAAAGGGGAAGGCATCACCAGTGGTCTGAAGATATATCCAAAAGAGGGAAGCCACTGGTGTTGGTGTACAGAATAAGGTCATTAGCATATGATTGGACAATGGGGATTCTTGTTGTATGCTGTGGTGAATGTAAGACATAGGAAGTATCATGGAAGAGATAGGCAGTGGGTAAAGGAAAAAGGTGGGGGCATATGAAGAGAACTCCTTGACATGTAATAGAAATAGAGGTTGTCACATATATAGCAAGCTCTTTTGATGGGGGTAAGTTTGGTGATGTGAATAGCATTGATTTTTATGGTGTTAGAGTCATGCATGTGGCAAGGGCAAGGGGCAGGGTCATATACTGAGGTAATATATAGTGATGAAGATTCTGATTGGCTCTGAATCTGGCCTGATAACTGTAATAGACTTTGGCTTGTTTGATCCATTTAGCAATGGTGGTTGATGGGATAGTCAGAAATAGAACCCAATAAACTATGTTCTAATTGACATCTAAAGAGAAAAGATAGATAAGAGTATCCTTATCAGTGACTTTGGCTTAGTAAATGAGTATTTTGAGCTTTTAAATGAACTCCTGAAATCCATCATCAAGTTTTCTGCCTGAGAGCTTCTTAGACTTCTGAAGTAGAGTGGCAAGTTTCTGCCATACTTCCATTTTCATATCAAAGGGGTAGAACACATCTATGAAATTTTCTATGAACTTGATGAAGGTTTTTTCAGTAGCTACAATAGAGACATCTGCCATCTTGTCATACTAGCTTTCAGCAAAGCAACCAGCTTGGCCACCTTGAAGTTTGCTAAGGGGAGACTGCAATCTTGACCTCATCTGTGATGTAGAGCATAGGGTTGATATCAAAGTAAGCATTCACAGATTTAATCCATCTAGAGGTATTTTTAGCAGAAGTTGGATGGAAGCACTACCTTGAGTTCAGTTGCCATGACTATAATGGGGGATGCTAGTAGTGGGTTTACTGGGGGTATGACTGGCACAACAGGTGATGCAGATGAAGATATGATGAGTACTAGGACTACTGTTTCTGATACAACCACTAGAACAACCCAAGTTATGACAGACAAGAGAAGACATATATAGGAGCCTGTGGTTGTTAAATAAGGACATCTACTTGAACTCAATCATACCTAGATCACTAGAGTCCTCCTATGATAGGGAAAAACCACCATAGAACAGACTGAGATTGCCCTCAGCTGTCCCAGCCTTTATATACTATAGTATATATACATAATGTGATCTAGGTAATCTGTACATACCAGGCTACCCTGTGCCCTTGTTACTATATGATACCCCCTATTCATGTCCAGACCTTAGCCAGCTGTGTCCTACCCACAGTGTTACACCTTATGCCCTTGACTCATGGATTAGGCATGTGCACTGCACCTATGACCCTCATTTCCATATTATCCATAGCCCAGATCCCAGATTCTTGTGGTGTTCCCACTGTTGGCAATCTCTACCAGGATCCATTGCAGCCAATTCATGAGCCATTATCCATTATGCTCTTGTGGCCATAACAGGTCCTGGTGCTACTACAAGTCAAACAGAAGGGGGCTGGTTGAATGGCTGAGACATGGCAGATAACTAAGTTTGAGGTTGGACTATAGAAAGTCCACTGGGGGTACTAGATGTTACAGTCATAGTGCACAGGCACCAGTGCCTCTAAGAATCACACCCAGGATAGCTACATCTACATCCTTATTCTTTCTTTGGAGACATGGACTTCTGTTCTTTTTCTTTCACAGCCCATATGATCAGTCATGTGATGATAGTAAGAGAGCTAGGTATTAAAGAGTCCAAAGACCACCTAGACTGTGCACAGATAACAAAGTACTTTGTATAGGATCACCTGTCACCCTTGCTAGTAAGTTTCAGAATATTCTATGTGCTTCTTGAGGTGTGGGAACTAGTTTCCTGTTTGGGCTTTCAGATATGGTCTGCTTCTCTCATACATGGCCTGGCACACCTTTTTCATCTCTGTCCATCCAGATCTTTCTGGACACTTCCCTTCTTTAATAGAAGGTGCCATATAGAAAATGGCAGTTAATCACTGCTCAAAGTTGTGGAACAACCTTGTTAATCTCTGCTGCCATGCAGCTATATATAGAAAGTCCTATATTTAGATATATGGTCTATGTGCAGGTGGCTACACAGATCCAGTGATATAACCCCTCAAACAATGTCAAAGAGAAGACACATATAGAAGCCTTGTAGGTGTCTGGACAAGGATGTCTTGATCTAGAGAGACCATACTAGTGCACTGAGACATGCTCTAATAGAGGAGGAACCCCTAAAAGAACAGACTGAGGTTGCTCTCAGCTGTCCAGGCTTTATATACTATAGCATATATACTACATGTGATCTAGGCAACTACACTAGTTGCTGGAAACCCTAGACCCTTGTCATCACATACAGCCCCCTCTTTATCTCTGGACTTGCCCTGCTGTGGTCTATCCACTGTCTTATGCCCAAGCCTCATGAATCAGACATGTATACTACACCTACAGCCATCATGTCTATGCTATCCATGGGCCAGATCTCATCTTGTGCCAACCACCAGTGGAATCCATTGCACCTGATTTGTGACCCTTTGCAGTTATACTCTTGTAGCCATAACACTACTCCCTTCCTAGAGATCAAGCTCCTGAGTAATCCAAACACTGGACCCCTGTCTTGACATGTAAGGTGCATATTTTGATCTTTCCAAAGTAGTGGGTGAGCTCAACTATGCTACTATTATGTGTCAACTGGGAGTCTCCACCCTTATACTCATTTTCCCTTTATGGTACTTTCTTTCTTCACTTATTGTTATGACCACAAGGGCATAACTGCAAAAGGTCATGAATCGCTGTCATGAATCTTACTGGTGTTTGGTGCAAGATGAGATCTGGGTATGGACAGTGCAGATATGAAGGTCTTAGGGCTTGATGCCATGCCTGATCCATATATAGCTAGGTATAAGATGGTGGATAAAGCACAGTCCAGCTATGATCTATTATGAATAGGGGGTATCATGTGATGACAAGGGTCAAGGGTTCTCAGTGGCTAGTGTTACAGCTGCAAGGGTATAACTGCAAAAGGTCATGAATCACTGCCATGGATCCCACTGGAGTTTGGCACAAGATAGAGATTTGGGCATGGACAGTGTGGATATAAAGGTCTTAGAGCTTGATACCATGCCTGATCTGCATGTAGCTGGGCATAAGATGGTGGATAAAGTGCAGTCCGGCTATGGTCCATTATGAATAGGGGGTATCATGTGATGACAAGGGTCTAGGGTTCCCGGTGACTATAGTAGTTGCCTAGATCACATGATGTATATATGCTAAGATATATAAAGCTTGGGACAGCTAAGGGCAACCTCAGTCTGTTCTCTTGGGGTTTCCCCCTCAAGTAGAGCAAGCCCTAGCTTGGGGTGTTCCCCTGGGTTAGTGGGTGTAGGTTGTGCCTCTTTGTCTAAAGATGTCCTCAGCCAGACACCAACATGGCTCCTATATGTGTCTTCCCTTGGCCTAGTTCCTTGGGTTGTTCTAGGGGTTGTAACAGCTAGAGTAGTCACCTAGGTCACATGATGTATATATGCTAAGGTATATAAGGCTTGGGACAGCTGAGGGCAACCTTAGTCTGTTCTTCTGTGGGTTTTCCCCCATAGCAGAGTGAGCCCTAGCTCAGGAAGTTCCCTTGGATTAGTGGTGTAGGTTGTGCCTCTCTGACTTCAAGTTGTCCTCAGCCAGATGCCAACATGGCTCCTATACATGTCTTCCCTCAGCCTAGTTCCTTGGCTTGTTCTAGGGGTTGTATTACTTATTATCTTAGTTCTTTCTTAGCATCATGTCTTCTGCCAACAGAATATGCTGCCTTCTTACCTGCCAATTATGGTGCCTTTTCCAACCCCAGGTATTCTCTGTTTTCACCTTTTATTACTTACCTTCTGATATAACCAAGGGATCTATAGTCCTATTCTTCATCCCTAGTAAACCCCCATATGTACTAGGAATCCCCCTCTGTTACCCTGGGTTATGACTAAGGTCTGTTCCTATATTTTAGTGCCAGTGGCCTCTCCTCTTTCTGATATGTCCTCAGACCACTGGTGGTATCCTTTTTTCTTTACTTAGTATTTCCTTTTCTTCATACTTGGTCTGTGCATAGGAAATCCTCCTCAGAATGGCCAATCACTTTGCCCACCTTCTGAGTACTCTCTGTTGAAACTATTGACATTCTCATTAGGAGTTCTTCCCTTTCAGTAAAAGGGACTATTCTTGTGATCATACTTCACCATTGCTAAAGGTTTACAGGAAGGGCCACATCATCTACACCACTGCTAGGTCATCCACACATAAGAGTGCCAAGACTAGCATCTACATAACTAGGAAGAGTTACCATCCAGAAGCCACACTGACTACATTGCTATCCATGGGTCCAGGTCTGCTCAGAGGAGCCACCTATCATTAGAGACAGTTGCTGTTCTGTCTAGTTGTTTTAGTACATTTGTGTTAGATGCTGTAGCACCATAACAGCTACCTCACATTTTATTTCTTTGGGAGAATGCTATCTCTGTGGCAGTTGACAGCTGATACTTTATCATGGAGACTACTATCCTTTTCAGGCAGAAACAGCTTGCTTGACTAACTCTCTGGGTTTTGGGACTAGAACAAAAAAAGTCATTTCATGGCCATACCATAGCATGCATGAAATTCATCCCATAGCTATGACTTGCAACCATGCCATATGGCTGTCACTTATCAGTTGCTATGACTTCCACATAGCTTCTTTCTTATCTTCTATGGTTGTAATCCTTGTCATATAAGGGCCCTTACAGTCCCTTTCCTATACTCCCTATGCTCATCCTTCTATTTGATATCCCAACAAATAGCTCTGATAGGAGAGACATGAGAGGGGAGAAGAACAGAAAAAAATTCCACTAGTTTTTGCAAGGATTGGGTATAAACCACATCACCTTCACTTTATCTTCAAGGGAGTGATCAACTCTAGATTTTGATTTCTATTCTAGAAGTCCCTATACTCCCAGTTGTTGCAATGCTGAATGATAGCCCTAGACTCAAAAGTCATGTATGCTCCTCCTTCCACCCTGATGAAGGTCTTGTTTGGTCTTCTTTCACCTTTTATCTTTAACAAGAAGGGTTTACTCCTCCATTCAATCAACCTTCATATGGCTAGAGAATACCTCTGCTATCAAACTTCTTAAAGAATCCAAGAACTCCCTTTCTAGAACACAGCCTCTTGTAGGCACTTCTTCAAGAGCTAAGAGTACTGACATTCATCTGGCTCTGCCTTTGATTTGCTTTTAGATGGACTATAACAAGCCAGCCCCAGTCCTTCTAGATAAAACTACTCCACTGGATCTACTGAGAAGTACATAATGCCAAACATGCACTGAGCATAACCTCACCAGGGAATAGACCAGGATGAAAAAGAAAGGTGGAGTGGTCTGCCTCAATCAGTGGTTCTGACCAAGAGCTGAAATAAAAACTCTTACTACTCCATTATATGCCCTCTTCATCAAGAGGTCTACCACACTTGTGCAGTAGGGGTCTTGACTCTCAGAGTCTATTCTAATGATACAACCTCTCAAACAACATCAAAGAGAAGACATGTATAGGAGCCTTGTAGGTGTCTGGACAAGGATGTCTTGATCCAGAGAGACCATACTGGTGCACTGAGGCACACTCTAATGGAGGGGAAACTCCTGTCAAGTCTGGGTTCTCTGAATCAAGTCCAAAGTTTCTGAATGAGGGCAGGGGTCAGAGGCAATGCAAGGGCATACAGAGGGGCCAGGGGTACAGTGGACATTCAGAGATACAGTGGAGGGGTGAGGCTTTGATGCAGGACTTATGTGTCACATCCTTGCCAAGTTTCTAGTCTCATTTACAGTGAGCAACAAAACTGTTCCAATAACTAACCTTGACACAGTGCACGAAGCGCACTGCAAACACTCGTGGGAATTTCGCCAAGCTTTGGTGTGACCAAACAAAGTACAAACTCTTGGCTACCAATCTGCCCTTGGATCATGTGATTTGGCTCAGAGGCTGTGGAGTTATGGCCA
>JBBPUK010000507.1:1272-13592 GCA_038094635.1 Tylopilus cervinicoccineus
TCTCTCCAGTGACACCCGCACGGAGGGACTCTTGGTGACGGCTGCCGAATAGCACCGCAACGCGTTGCAGGACAGGGACGGGAGAGCTCTCGTTCCCTCGCAGTCGAGAGCGCTCTGGCATGGTGCTGGTGAGGATGTTTTTCGACACAGAGGCAAGTTTATGCAGCAGACGGGGCCCACTGGATAGTAAGAGAAGTAACACAGCGTCCACAGCGTGCACGCAGCCAATGTAACTGCGATGGAGTACAGCAAGGCGCAGGGAACACGATGGCTGCATTGCATTTGTAGTTCATTCATTGCCTCCCAGTCACAGGCGGAACCGAATTATGAATGTGCCACCAAGAGAACACGGCTCCATGATAGTCCCGCGTTACGACATATGATTAGTGCAGTATAAACTATCACCAAGGAAACATTAACACTACGATATATCTGACCGCACGGTAGAAAATCTATTCAAACCCCAAAGTGCAAGCAAAGTCAGCGAGAGTCGACGTATATTTCCGCCATCCAGTGATCGTCACAGGCGTTCCAAAGTGCGATCAGCACCAAACGATCAAAAGCTATGCCGCCTGTACTGCGGCTCCCCAGACGCCAAGGGGCAGCGCCCGGAGAAGGCGCCTGGGTCGCCATTTGCTAACCCAGAGTCAGCGGACATGAACAGGCGGGGGAGCAGGGCAATGACGAGGACTCACAGACACGTATTCAGAAAAGGCGAAAGCAATCTGGACAGCAAGCTGGCCACGCGTTACTGGCCCAGCATACGAGAATAGATCGAGCGAGTGCGACCACTGCACGTGGTCATACCCTGGCCACTGAAAATATCCGTGTCAGAATGCGAGTCGGGATACAGATGCAGGCATCGGATACGTACGAAAATGCGCAGAGAAACCGTGTGGGACCCGACAGGTCCGGACATGAGGTATCCGACAGGCTCGCTGGCGTTTACGATCATGCGTTCTAGAGCACCGCCTGATCGTACGACCAGTTCTCGCATAGGTATCCCAAGGCCACGAGAAGGCGCTCCGATCAGCTCAAACATGATGGGCACGTGGGATCCGCATCGACGAGGCGATAACATCGATGGAAGGGTTTGCGGAACGCGCTTAAAGGACGGAGGAAGAGACGTTGGAAAAGGGGGTTCCAATGGTGGGTTGGCATGGCACAATTCCGTGTACTGAGAGTGACACTCTGAAGGCACAGGTGCATGGAGAGGGTTAAGGTAGTGCGACATGATGCAAACGAGGAAAGGTAATGAGTACTCGACGACAGGTACACTGGGATCGAGGCTTACCATGACTTTATACCCTGCGATTTGACACCTCGGCGAACTGGTGAAAGGCTCTTCACAAAGGGTAAAAGAGGACGGGAGGGTGTGTTGAAAGAAAACGGCCAGCTGCCATGATGCTAGCAATACCATTAGCGTTTTCTTTCAGCTTGTATGTACCCTCCCGTGCTTTCGCCCTTTGTGAAGAGCCGTTCACCAGTGATGCTGGCGATACCGTTGGCGAAGTTATCTCCAGAGACCTGTACCTGCATGCAGGCCATTTTAGTTGCGTCATGGATGACCTCGTTTCTAATGCCATTGAGAGGGACGAGGACAGCGTCCTTTGTCTGAGCTTTCAAGGCTTGAAGATTGAATGAGCGTGGGAGTTTCGATGTGACTGAAATCGAGGGTGGGAGTCGTGCTGCTTGCTGACGGCTGATGTAGGAACCTGTCTATGGGCACCATTAGAAGTTCTAGTAGAAAGCGATCATCAAGGCTGACGACGAGGAGCGGTTGTCAATGCAGTTTGTAAAACACAGCGTAAACTTTTCCTAACCACCTATGCCACGTGCCGATTTCCACTGAACCGTGGCGTGATTCATAAAACTTGTTCCACTCTGTGCGTTTGAGACGCTCTTCCATGGGGCTGCCAGTCCGTTTTGCAGTCTGTTCACAATAGAGGAATGGCAAACACGCGAGCACTTTGACGATTTGCTCAAGTATTACAAGACTGGGTAAGTCAGTCCCACTCGCACCTGACCTTTAGCTGACGCCCCATGGCAGGCACGGCAACCCGTTGGGTCCTGTCCAGGGTGTTGGATATGTCAATGAGCTACTGGCCAGATTGACTGGCCAGCCCGTCAGAGACAACACGCAAACGAATCATACCCTTGACACTTCGCCGATCACCTTCCCCCTAGATCGTCATTTTTATGCCGATTTCTCGCACGACAACCACATGGTTGCCATCTATTCTGCGATTGGACTCTTCTGTCCTGACGAACCACCGAGCCCCTACAGATTGGACCCGGAGCGAATATGGAGGATCTCTAGGATGACACCGTTTTCAGGACGGATGATCACGGAGAAGCTGCGGTGCGGTAACGAGGACGAAGAGTACGTTCGAATCCTTGTCAACGACGCCGTGCAACCGCTCGAGTTTTGTGGTGGGAACGAGGATGGATTGTGTAGGTTGAGCGCGTTCGTGGACAGTCAGTGGTATGCGCGAACTAACGGGGACGGTGATTGGGAGAGGTGTTTCTCTTGATTTTAATATGTCATAGCATGTATTATACATGTCTGTAATTTGGATTTGGCTGACAATAATTTGAGACTGCCTCGAGGCGCTGCTGCAGGCTCATCCACGAGGACTGCCGGGTGGGAGGAGGAGAACAAGGAGAAAGGGACCTACGGCTAACATTTGGCATTAGTTGGATTTCTCACACGCCGGCCACTCATTTTTGGCCGCACTGTACTACGGACGTTGAATATCCTTGTGGCCCATGACCTGCATCAATCTCTGCTTTGTTGGGCATAACGCCTAGGCAATGGCAGGGTCCCTTTGGAATGACGGGTCCATTGCCATTGGTAAGCTAACAATCACTTGTCCGTCATAAATCCCAATGCGAACGCCGATCCTCGGGCTTCGACGTATGCTCCATCCAGGGTTTGCAACGAGGAAAAGCCTGTCCGGTGGGTGTTCCCCCTGACCTGGTACACGTGCTCTTCAGTCGCAGAAAGATGGTCAGTGTCCCTCTCGGGGACCCCCGCTCGCCTTTTAGTAGTGCGGCGGTGTTCGACCTGTCTGTACCCCCTGTCTCCGGGGCGACCGCGCTGAGGACCGCGAATACACTGACGATCAACCTCGTACGCGGACCATGGTGTTGGAAAAAGACGTTGGGTGATCGAGGGCACGATTCCAGGAGCTAGCCGGCGTTGAACTGCACGCTCTATGCCCGAGTACTAGTCCCAGAACCGCAAGATCGATATCCCAACCGCAGTTGCACGTATCAGCACGTCCTGCTTATCGTCGTGCTGGTTCACACGCGTCCATGCATGAACCTTCAAGGGGTGGGTACGGTGTCACGTCTTGTCATCACTTTGTAACTCGACCTGACTGCCAGGCGGTGCGGCTGATCTGGGCCGGGTAGATTCCCTCGAGGTTGACATACACGCCAAACGCGCGCCAGTGCTTACCTGTTTCCCGGTTCGCGAGTGTATTGCCCTAAATGACGTGCGATAGGTTATCTGTCATTTCCCCCTACGCAGCCGAGCTCGGGTTTTTCATCAACACCGATCGTCTGGGGGTTCAAGGGACATATGTTCTGCCTGCTTTGCAAACCGCGCTCACGCTCTAATTATGTCATATCTCGATCACGTCCATGTCCCCGTCCCCGTCCGAACTGGTCCTCGAGCGAAGTTCTGGCGTCAAACCTTGTCGCACAAGCACAAACCCAGCTCGCCTCTGCCCTGAAGACCGTCGATTCCGAACCCGATCCGGCTGTCTTCCTCCATGTGATCCAGGCGGGGGTTCTGATGGGGTGGCGTGTTTCATGCAACGGATTGGACAAGTGGTCGGAGCGAGGTATTACGCCAACGGGACATGGGGATTGGTGATAATGTCAGAGTTGCTTCAGGGCCCTTGATTTTCACGTGTGGACACCGGAGACGGGGAGCGCTGATCTCTTTCGGGATCGAGTGTACAGGAAGGACCGGAACGTGGTATCGCGATACCGCGGCCGTTCCGTTCTGGGCAGTGTGGTTCGATGGAGTCGGCCAAGCACCTTCTTAGTGGTTCCCGATGGATGGGAGGAGGATGACGGCTCCATGGCCTGGTGTCGGAGGTCTGGACGAAGTCTGTCGTTACTGTCGTTGTTCTTTTGGTCGGATGCTCACACATATTATAGACGAGAAACGTGGACCAGGATCTGCTTCACGATTCGAATGATGAGTTTACGCAGGAGGGGCTGTCTGGGATGCATACCGAGGCATCGGCGTTGCTCGGCAAGGGGACAGTGATGGCGGCGTCGTGGGCTGCTGGTACATCATCCGTCCGTCTCTTTTCTTATCTGATGTTTCCTTCCATCGTTCACTCGAACAGTTAATCTCCCACACTTCAAGCCGTTTTGGGACGCTCCTTCGGCGGTATTTGAGCGTGGTGGTGAGTGTGGCGACGTAACGCCAGCAGGAGATCCAGGAGCAGCACCAGGCGATCGTGACGGTGCACCTGATTGCGCTCGCACACGTGACGTCACCCTGCACCAGCTATTTATCTTGACATTCGACCCATCCTGACGACGGTGCGCAGAGGTGGCGTATGGAGTCGTTCGGGCGCTTGATCGGATGGGGGAACTAGGCGCTCGGGTGGGGTGTGTCGGTCCATTATACACGGTATTACTTTCTCTTTCTCTTTCTGCACGCATGCTTTTCTCCTTGTTATTTATTTGGACTGTATTGTGCCTAACATTGCACGACGAGGTTCTTTGTCTCCAGTCGCAACAGAACGCAGATCCATTGGGTCGTCGCGAGGAGAGCGAGATGGCAGGGGCGATCCGCAAGCTGGCGGGTATGTTTTAGCGCGTTATCGCAGGGCTGTCCGAACCAGTGTAAGTGTACTGTTAGACTTTTACGCATGATCAACAGGATCGGTCCTTATGGTCCCGTTTTTGTTCTAGCCTTCGCGGTCAAGATCGAGGCGGCGTTGCTCGTCCTCGAGGTCTATCACAGTCTAACTATACGCATACGTCGTGGTTCTCAAAGACACCTAGAACGATAGCATAGTCGATTCGACGTGGATACATACATGCACATTGTATAGACTTTTAGACCGACGAATCCGATCCTTCGGACATAGCCAAGAAGGTAAAGTGCGAGGAGGGCTGGGATGCTTTAACAATGGTCTGTACCATCGGCAAGGGCAAGTCATCACGTCCTTTGATAAGACTTACAAGACGGAGACACTGGACTTGCGGAGGAGGCTGACCTTGTTGCCCTCGCGTCGTCTTGATGGAGATGCCGTCCGGCGAGGAGATGAACGACGAGGGGTTCGAGTTGAACCGAGGGACTCTGCCTGTGCCCGCTGTCATTGCAGCTCTACCCGCACGAGAGCGCAGAGAGCGCGGAGGCGGTGAGGGAGCTCGTGGTCGTCGTCCTCGACGTGCGGGATGTATACGTACGTGCGGCGCGAGCGCCTTCCATGAGTCCTCGTCGACCAGAACGGGGCTCGGGTCGACCGTGCCGTCCTCGCGGTAGAAGAGTGTGGTCGACACGCGGATGGGGTCCGTGAGGGCGAGCGACGTCTTGATCGGCGCGATCACGGTCTGCGAGGAGGAGGAGGAAGGGGGAGGAGGGGGAAGGGAAGTCATGGGTCGTCGTCCACGTAAGCGCCGCGTGCTGCAGGGTAGATGGTCATGGGACGTACGCGGAGGGTACCCTCCCAAATGCCTTGGTAGTGCCAGAGGCGTGCTTGACGAACATGGGCGATGCCCGAGGGAGAGTAGAGATGAGATGGAGCACCTCGAGGTACTGGCCAAGACCCGGGGCGAGATCGTTGTCGGACGTGGCGAGATGGGAGAGCGGGCGTTGCTGGTTATGGCGGGGATGAGGAAAGATTGCGGGAAAGAGGTGAGGACAAGGCGAGGACCAAAGTGGTAAGAGCGATGTCACAGACCTCGAGGTATTCCGCTGGAGATATCATGGCCCAGGTGTCCTCGTCTGTGCAACGAATACGACCCATATAGGGTGGTTATCAAGTCAACAGAAGATGTCGATGAGCAAGACGTTTGTTCTTTCCTTGGCTGGACTCGCCCGATGATCTGTGTGGTTTTGAATTGATTCGAGTGTGTGTGTTTTTCTGTAAGGTGTCAGTTCTCTTCCCTGGGCACCTAACAAAGTTGAATCCCAAAGGACCCACCTCCGCTGTTTCTGGTGAGCAGAGTCCTAGAGGTTCCTTTGAAGAAGAAACTGTAAAGAATCTGGAGCGTACTGCAAGAGCCCTAGATTACTCCGTACGACCTGCGGAAGCAGCAAGAATAGCCATTTCTGTTATCGACTTGTCACAGTAATTGATACTGTTTCGCGAGACCATCGCTGTGTCTTCACTGGCGCTGCTGACTCGGAGGCGGAGGAAACTCCTCCGGGATACTCTCAGCTGGACATAATACACTTAGCTCATATCATCAGCCAATCTCTGTCGAAAGGTCCGTCCGCCCGTCTAGATAAATGCGGTATGGCCATCAGTTAATCAGCTCACCACTTTGACCTGGCCAAACCTATTTTCAGTTCGGTCTGGAACATCACTACTTGACCGTTCGCGTCCACAGGCCAGTCCACAGTGGGTGGTAGATCACCCCGACATTAGTGACATGTTTTCTAGATTCTCTGCCTATAGGCAAGCGGGAGTGTTCTCATTATTCACTTCTGTGTCATGTGGCGTTCCTTATTAGCACCGCCTCCCTGAGCAGTGAGTCGTAGGGTTGCCTATTGCGCACTCCCTCATTGCATAGGATACACGAGGCATCAAACGTTCGTACGCCACTTTACTATCGTGAAATAGGTTCTAATGGGACATGTGCGACCATTGTTGAACTTCCACAGCTGTGAGTCATGCCATGCTTTCTCTCTGCTGATCTCTATGAGTGGATGATAAACCTCGCCAGCTGTCGTATCTCATACACAAGTTTGACATAGAAGAAGTACCGGGTTTGTGGCCGGGCACAATCGCGACTCGTGTTTGGATGTGGATTATGTTCTGATGGGCCAAGGGTCAACACGTGTCCGAATAGAAGACACGGACCATGACAATTGGTGTGTGCTCAAATTCTCTCTCGGTGCCAGCCGAGAACCAAGGCACGTAAACGCCGTATCTACAGCATCCAATCATCCAATTTCCCCGCCTCTCTCCTCTCTCCTCGTATCCTCATCCCGACATATTGCTCTACGAAATCGATACCCACTGTGCTCAAGCCATGTCGGACCACGCTACTGCTGTCAGAAGGAAGTTCCGGCGATTCCGTATCCTTGTTATCGGGCGAGCCAATGCTGGGAAGACGACGCTCCTGCAGAGAGTTTGCAAGACGACCGAATCTCCAATCGTTCGTGATCGGGATGGCAATATAGTCAGTGTGGTATTTCCCTGTTATAAAAAGACATCGGGATTGAAAACGGAATTTGGTAGATCAACGCCGATGTGCGCGGTACCTTGGGTGTGCGTAACCCCCCATGTTTTGCAAAGCATGACCCATGACTCAAGTCATAGCGTGGAGAACATGACATCGAGCATGAAGTTTCATTCCGAAGTAATGACCGCTTTGTATTCCATGATTCCCGCGGATTTGAGTCGGGCAGCAAGGACGAGGTCCGAAAGGTTCAATCATTTATCCAACAGTGTGCGAACTATCGGGAAATAGAAGAACGTCTACATGCCATATGGTTCGAGTCAACATACTTCTATTCTGTGTCAATGATCTGAATGTTGAGCATAATAGGTACTGTATTCCAATGCATGACCATTCAAGGCCAGTTACTGTGGCAGAGGATGTTTTCTTTTCAGAGTGTGGGACAGGAAATGGTAAGAATTCCCAAGGAAGAGCAGTAATCTAGGTTATTTACTGACACATGATTAGTGCCTGTAATTGCTATCTTCACGAAATTTGATGCATTGGATGCAGTTGCATTTGGTGAGCTGAGGGAGCAAGGGATGACCATTCGAGAAGCATGTGCCCAGGCTTCAGAGCATGCAAAACAGATATTTGAGGCCAACAACTACTATGGGATGCTGGAGGCCAAGAAATTTCCTCCTAGAAAATGTATATGCATGGGTGGTGAGAAATTAATATTTGCTGATGATATAAAGTGAAGAGATGGTTGTTTCAGGAATGGACAAGGAGGATGTAGAGTGTACATCACTTCTGACCTGCACTGCAGAAGCACTGGGTGATGAGATGCTGGAGGTATTGCTGATTTCTGCACAGCAAGTGAACTTGGGGATTTGTGTGGAATATGCTGTGAACAGGAAAGTAGTGGATAAATGTAAAGAGTGAAGGAGTGCTGATAAGCCATGGTATAGATCATTACAGAGACTATTGAGAGATCCACTAAAAGAATTGGATCTCTGGAAACAAAATGGTTATAGGATTGAAGTATACTTGGGAATATGGTTTCCTCATGTGCAGGTGATTGTTGAATATGATAAAATGAAGCAAATACTTACAGTTCAAAAAACACACATAGGTAAGAAGTATGAAAACATTATGTGAATGAAAACTAAAATAATGGCCTTTGATAAATCATTATATATAGATTGTAAGTTGTAGTTCTTTTCTATTTCTATCTCATTATGCATGGTGATTGCCACTCATTGTCTTGTGTTCTGACAGGATGTAAGTTAATGTTCCTGTGGTGTGCCTATTCTTCCATCCATGCTCACTCTCACATCATTTCTTGTATTCTGACAGTATGTAAGTTGGTGTGCCTGTGGTGTGCCTGTTCTTCCATCCATGCTCACTCTCACACCATTTCTTGTGTTCTGACAGCTTGTAAGTTGGTGTTCCTGTGGTGTGCCTGTTCTTCCATCCATGCTCACTCTCACACCATTTCCTGTGTTCTGACAGAATGTGAGTTGGTATGCCTGTGGTGTGCCTGTTCTTCTAACCATGCTCACTCTCACACCATTTCTTATGTTCTGGTAGGATGTAAGTTGGTGTTTCTGTGGTGTGCCTGTTCTTCCATCCATTCTTACTCTTACATCATTTCTTGTGTTCTGACAGGATGTAAGTTGGTGTTTCTGTGATATGCCTGTTCTTCCATCCATGCTCACTCTCACACCATTTCTTGTGTTCTGACAGCTTGTAAGTTGATGTTCCTATAGTGTTCCCATTCTTTCATCCATACTCACTCTCACACCATTTCTTGTGTTCTAACAGGTTGTAAGTTGGTGTGCCTGTGGTGTGCCTGTTCTTTCATCCATGCTTACTCTAACACCATTTCTTATGTTCTGACAGAATGTAAGTTGGTGTTTCTATGATGTGCCTGTTCTTCCATCCATGCTCACTCTCACATCATTTCTTGTGTTTTGACAGATTGTAAGTTGGTGTTTCTGTGGTGTGTCTATTCTTCCATCCATGCTCACTCTCACACCATTTCTTGTGTTCTGACAGTATGTAAGCTGGCATTCCTATGGTGTGCCTGTTCTTCCACCCATGCTCACTCTCACATCATTTCTTGTGTTCTAATAGCTTGTAAGTTGATGTCCCTGTGGTGTGCCCATTTTTCCATCCATGCTCACTCTCACACCATTTCTTGTGTTCCAACAGCTTGTAAGTTGGTGTTTCTGTGATGTGCCTGTTCTTCCATCCATGCTCACTCTCACACCATTTCTTGCATTTTGACAGATTGTAAGTTGGTGTTTCTGTGGTGTGCCTGTTCTTCCATCCATGCTCACTCTCACACCATTTCTTGCATTTTGACAGATTGTAAGTTGGTGTTCCTGTGGTGTGCCTTTTCTACCATCCATGCTCACTCTAACACCATTTCTAATGTTCTGACAGTCTGTAAGTTGGTGTGCCTGTTCTTCCATTCATGCTCACTCTCACACCATTTCATGTGTTCTGACAGAATGTAAGTTGGTGTACCTATGGTGTTCCTGTTCTTTCATCCATGCTCACTCTCACACCATTTTTTGTGTTCTGACAGCATGTAAGTTGGTATTCCTGTGGTGTGCCTGTTCTTCCATTCATGCTCATTCTCACATCACTGCTTGTGTTCTAACAGTCTGTAAGTTGGTGTTTCTGTGGTGTGCCCATTTTTCCATTCATGCTCACTCTCACACCATTTCTTGTGTTCTGACAGAATGTAAGTTGGTGTTTCTGTGATGTGCCTGTTCTTCTATCCATGCTCACTCTCACACCATTTCTTGTGTTCTAATGGCATGTAAGTCGGTGTTCCTATAGTGTGCCTGTTCTTCTAACCATGCTCACTCTCACATCATTTCTTGTGTTCTGACAGTATGTAAGTTGATGTTTCTGTGGTATACCTGTTCTTCCATTCATGCTCACTCTTACACCATTTCTTGTGTTCTGATAGCATGTAAGTTGATGTTCCTATGATATACCTATTCTTCTATCCATACTTGCTCTCACACCATTTCTTGTGTTCTGATAGCATGTAAGTTGATGTTTCTGTGGTGTACCTGTTCTTCCATCCATGCTCACTCTCACACCATTTCTTGTGTTCTGACAAAATGTAAGTTGGTGTGTTTGTGGTATACCTATTCTTTCATCCTTGCTCACTCTCACACTATTTCTTGTGTTCTAACAGAATGTAAGTTGATATTCTTGTGGTGTATCTATTCTTCCATTCATGCTTACTCTCACATTATTTTTTGTGTTCTAACAGCTTGTAAGTTGGTGTCCCTGTAGTGTACCCATTTTTCCATCCATGCTCACTCTCACACCATTTCTGATGTTCTGACAGCTTGTAAGTTGATATGTCTGTGGTGTGCCTGTTCTTTCATCCATGCTCACTTTCATACCATTTCTTGTGTTCTGACAGAATGTAAGTTGATGTTCCTATGATGTGCCTGTTTTTTCATCCATTCTTACTCTTACATCATTTCTTGTGTTCTGACAGGATGTAAGTTGGTGTTTCTGTGGTGTGCCTATTCTTCCATCCATGCTCACTCTCACACCATTTCTTGTGTTCTGACAGCATGTAAGTTGGTGTGTCTGTGGTATGCCTGTTCTTCCATCCATGCTCACTCTCACACTATTTCTTGTGTTCTGGCAGCCTGTAAGTTGGTGTTTCTGTGGTGTGCCTGTTTTTCCATCCATGCTCACTTTTACATCATTTCTTGTGTTCTAATAGTGTGTAAGTTGGTGTTTCTGTGGTGTGCCTATTCTTTCATTCATGCTCACTTTCATACCATTTCTTGTGTTCTGACAGGTTGTAAGTTGGTGTTCCTATGGTGTTCCTGTTCTTCCATTCATGCCCACTTCCACTTGTGTTTTTATCCATCCCTACTATATTTGTTCAATTGATGTGTTTATTTTATTTTATCTTATTTACATCTTTCATTGTTACAGAATGTAAGTGACTTATTTTAATTGATAAACTATATCTCATTTATTATATTTTATATACTTTCAGTTGGGTGCTCTCAAGTCAAGCAACATTCAAGTGATATTTGAGTCATTGGTTGGCTTTTTCTTTTTTCACTTTTATGTTTGGAATTTAATATATATTCAGTGCAACAGCTCACCTGTCAATCAAGTCTGCTTTATCTCTGCTTGTACATGTTTTCAATCTTTATATCATGATACTTTTTACTTAATATTCATTTTAGCACTTTTGCTGATTCTGGTTCACTCATTCTATTCTTGGAATAGAAATGATACTGGGGATCATCTCACCATATCCTTGGAACAGTTCTCTAAATCATTACACTCTATGATCATTGCATCAGCTGTGGATGAAGCTGTCCACTCATGTGGAGAAAATTATGATTTGTTGTACAAGCAAATCATTCAGATTATCCAAAAGCATCCACTAGGTACTGTAAAATTCTACTCAAATCTTGATCCAATCTGGATTATGTGTATTGTAGAAGTACACTCAGTACTGAATAGAGTCAGTGACTAGTGTATTCCACACCTATAGAAGTACACTGTAATGTATGAGTACAAGGTGTGAAGTAACAATAGATGGATCTCACCTCAGTACTAAATAGAGTCAGTGACTGAGATGTAGAGTCATGTCAAGATGAAGATTATCTACATGATTATGTAATATGGATCTAACCAAGTCCGTTTGTACTGTGGTCTGTATGAGAATAATACAACACTCCCCCTCAAACAGAAGGGTGTAGTTCAAGTTTCCGAGCGAAATGTTTAGCTTTAATGCTCAGAAGAGCTTTGGTAAGAGTATTGGCAACCATGTCATCTGTAGGACAGTAGAGAAAATGAATAGAACCTTCCTCAACAGAGAAGCAGATAAAGTGATAATGAATGTCTATATGTTTGGTACGTGCATGGTAGCTGCCATCATGAGTCAGTGTGAT
>JBBPUK010000508.1:0-12263 GCA_038094635.1 Tylopilus cervinicoccineus
TACCTTTGACTACCAACTATCTCATTAGTGGTTCTTCCCTCCAAGTGAAAAGGGACTGTTCTGGCAATTAAACTCATCACTACTAATTGTCTATAGAGAGACCACATCATCTATGCCACTGCTGTTATATGTCAGAGTGTCCTCTTTGTTATGAGTCAGGGAGTTCTCTTCGTATACCTGCATTCTTTTTCCTCCTTTATTAACTATGCCTTCCACGATTCCCCCTACCTTCTATTTTCCTTACAACATGCGCTAAAGAGAACCTCAGTTGTCCGTTCGTATGCAGATAACTTCTTGATGTATTCCAGTATCAGTGGCTTTCCCCTTCCAGACATATCTTCAGACCACTGGTAGTGCCCCTCCCCTTCCAAGTACTTACCTTTCTTGACCTGGTCCATGCCCCGCTGGTTTACCCTATAAGTAGGGCCCTCACATGTATTATTACTTTAGCTTGTTCTATGCAATCTATACGCTAGAACTGCTCCTCAGAATGGCCACTCATATCCACCATCTGAGTATCCTCTCTTAGCTCCAACCGACACTTCTCATTAGGAGTTCTTCCCTCTCAACTAAAAGGGACTATTCTTGAGATCACCCCTCACTGTAACTAACCATCTACAGGAATATCAACGTTACCCTTGGATGTCACCTATATGTCGAGGAGCCTTGGACGTCGCCTACATGCCAAGAGAGAGACAGTCAACTAGCCCATTCTGTCAAGTTGTTCTAGAGTACCTGTATAAGGTGCCGTCGCACCGTAACACTTTTTGTGTGTCCCCACTCTTTTTTCTCTTTCCCTACCCATGCATTCCATGACTCTCTGTACATCTTGCACTCACTACAGCATATGTTGAGAACAATCTCTATTGTCTGATTGTATACTGATGACTTTCTTCTGTATGTTACCACCAGTGGCCTTTTTTTTCTAGAAATACCTTTGAACCACTAGTGACACCTTCCCCTTTTCCAGTAGTTACCTTTTTCAGATATGTGGTCTGTGCCTCATTGGTTTACCCTATAAATAGGGTCCTTGCATGTACTAGTACTTTAGCTTGTTCTATGAAATCTACATGCTAGAACTCCTCCTCAGAACAGCTGGTCATCTTTACCTGCTTTCTGAGTAATCTCTATCTTTGACTATTGATACTCTCATTAAGAGTTCTTCTCTCTCTGTAAAAGGGACTGTTCTTGCAATCATAGTTCACTGTTACTGATCATCTGTAGGAAGGGCCATATAAGATCTGCCACCACTAGGTCATCCACACACAGGAGTGCCAAGGCTAGCATTCACACAACTAGGAAGAGTTGCCATCTGGAAGCTGCACTGACTATGTTGCTATTTGTGGAACCAGGTCTGCTCAGAGGAGCCATCTATTGTTAGAGACAGTTGCTGTTCTGTCAAGAAGTTTTAGTGCATTTGCATTAGGTGCTGTCACACCATAACAACTGCTAGTGATCCACATAAAGAGTGCCAACACTAGCAATTATACAACAGAGGTTGCCATCCAGAAGCCACACTGATTATGTTGCTACCCATGGGTCCAGATCTGTACTAGGAAGTACCACCTATCATCACACAACAAGAGATTGCTGTTCTGTCTAGTTATTTTAGTACATTTGCATTAAGGTGCTATTGCACTGTAACACAAATGAGGTATGTTCTCAGTTTTTCATGTCCCTTCTTGATGTACTAACTTTCATCACTACAGACCTGATAATTCATATGAATATTTCAATCTATGTCATGTGCAGTTCCATGATGTTGTTAAGCATATCATTAGTGTACTCAACTAGCAATTTTTGATTCTGGTAATTCCATCTGAATATGATATACTATAAGTATCTAGATGAAAATCCCCTCTACTCTTTGTTACATCCACAATATGATTTACTTGTTGTATTATTCTTGTATGGACCATAGTACAAATGGACTTGGTTAGATCCATATTACATAATCACATAGATAATCTTCATCTCAACATGACTCTATACCTCAGTCACTGACTCTATTCGGTACTGAGGTGAGATCCGTCTATCATTACTTCACACCTTATACTCATACATTACAGTGTACTTCTACAGGTATGGAATACACTAGTCACTGACTCTATTCAGTACTGAGTGTACTTCTACAGGTTATGAGCCCTGCACTCTAATCATGAGAAAAACTCAGAAACGACATGCATATATTTACCATAATGAGTACTACAGCATCTGAGGAGATTAAGCTACCTAAGTTTGATGCATCCAGTAAAGAGTGGACCACTTGAAAGGTCTGACTCCAGGTTGTTGTGGCCAGTCAAGGACTTAGTGGATATCTCCATGGCATGACACCTAAACCCATAGACTCTGCTGTCAGGAAATCAAGTGGGTGGATGGCGACAACTCTGGATAAGGTGAAAGCAGTCATAGAATACACCAAAGGCCTCACTGCATGGATCAAAAAGGACACAAAGGTCCAGCATATAATTGCCACTACACTTCCTAATTTGCTCTTCATCCATCTAGTCAACAAAAAGACTGCTTTCAAGTACTTCACAATGCTAAGTATTCTCTTCGAGCAGTGCTCTATCGTGGTTGATGCAGAGATGTGCCACCAGTTAGGTGAGCTGAAATTGAAGGATGGCAGTGATGTGCACATGCATATAGACAAGATTATGGCAATGTGTGAAGAACTGACATTGATTGGGAGGCCTGTATCTGATGACGACCTCTTTAACATCATATATGTGTCACTACCTTGCTCGTACAACCCCAGCTTGGCATTGCTTTTATCTACCATGTGCTTGCAACAAAAGACCATTACTCCTGACGATCTGATGGATATTGTATTAGAAGAATACGAACATCTTACCCTTTAGGATGATGGAAAGTCCAAGGGCAAGGGTTTGTTGGAGAATGCTGCTTTCGGGGCGGATGCATCTAAGTGCAGAAAGAAGAAGTTTGCCGGGACCTGTCACAACTATGGTTGGACTGGGCACAAGATTGGCAATTGTTGGGAAGATGGTGATAGAAAGGCTAGGCAGAGTCCTAAGGGGTGGAAATCCTGGGGGAAGAAATCCAAGGACTCAAAAGATGTGAAGTCTATGGATGTGAAATTAGCCTCAGTGCATGCAGCAGATCAACCTGACTGTACATGGTTGGCATCTCTGAACACTGTCCTTGATGAGAAGGCTCTCCTCACATGGGCGGACATAGTGAGCATCCCAGAATTGTATGACAGTGGAGCTTCACAGCATCTTTTACCTTCTTGAGAATGTTTTGTCAATTTCATTTCCATCCCACCTAAGCCTATCTGAGGGGCCAACAATGGTACTTTCAATGCAATTGAGAAAGATAACCTATCCATATACCTTCTGAACAGCACTTCTTGAACCCATGTACTTGTGAGAGATGTACTGTATGCACCAAGCATGTGCATTACCCTAGTGTTGATCAGCTGTCTTACACAAGCAGGATGTCATGTGGTCTTCAATGGCTCTACATGTTAGATTTTTGATGTGCACAAGAAACTCTTGGGGGAAGTTAGTGTCTCGAATGGTCTTTATTGTATACAGCATGCCTACCGAATCCCGACTGTAGCAGCTGCAAGGGGAGATGAACAGCTCACTATGGAGGAGCTTCACATCCATCTCAGACATATTGGTACCTCCATGATCCATGAAATGATGGCAAAAGAAATGGTTTCTGGTATTTTATTGCATCCAGACCATATGGAGATGGGTCAATATGCTGCTTGTGAATATGATAAAGTGATGCGAAAACCTATTGGGAATGTTCGTGAACCAAGTCATACAGTGGCATTTGGCAATGAGGTATACACCAACATATGGGGCCCATCACCTATCCAAATGCCTAGAAAATGAAGTTATTATTGTTC
Source organism: Tylopilus cervinicoccineus (assembly GCA_038094635.1). NCBI lineage: Eukaryota > Fungi > Basidiomycota > Agaricomycetes > Boletales > Boletaceae > Tylopilus > Tylopilus cervinicoccineus. The sequence continues at coordinate 3,881 of JBBPUK010000508.1, forward strand.
ATTTATGGATGACCATACCTGCTACACCCACGTCAGTTTGTTGTTTGCAAAATCAGACACCTTTTCAGTGTATCTGGAGTTCAAGTCTTGGTTGAAGATGCAACACGGTGCTTTGATCAAATAGCTTTGTTCTGATAGTAGGAGGGAGTATCTGTCTAATGAATTCTCTTGTCATTTGAGTTGAAGTGGGACAGAACAGAAACTTACCATCCATGATACACCCTAGCATAACAGCATAGCTGAATGTCTTAATCAGACTCTTGTGGAGTGTGTATGCACCATCTTGCATGTGAGCAGACTGCTGAAAGTATTGTGGGGAGAAGCTCTCTTGCACATCATCTGGGTGAAGAACAGGTTGGTGACATGAGTGCTCGATGGCCAAATGCCATATGAGATGTTATATGAAAAGAAACCTCACCTCGAAGACCTACCAGTTTGGAGTGCAAAGTGTTGGATGCTTAATTATTCTGGATTGAAGCTAGATGACCACACTATGGGAGGTCACTGGGTCAGTTATGATTCAGAGTCAATAGTGTACTGAATCTACTTACTGGGTCACTGCATAGTTGTTATCGAGCGCAATGTCACTTTTCAGCATGGCAATAAGTCTGTTTCGATCTGTTTGAAGATTGCTAAGGACAACGGTGCTCAGTCTGATTTGTCTATTAAAACAGTCAATAACACACTGTTGAATCTGCCACCAGTGCTGGCACCAGCACCAGTGCCATTATCAGCATCAGCATCCACTCCAGCACCCAATAAGGGATCTATTGACCATCTTGGTGGTGATTTTGAGAATGTTAATCCAAGCAGCAAGCAGCAACTGCAGTGTTCAGGTCATCAGTGCTTTGACTCAGCATACATCCGCTTGTTACAAAATGGAGAAGGTACTTATGATGAACAAGCAGATGGCCAGATGTTGCCAAAAGGGATGTGTATGGTTGAGGGAGCAGTTAGCAAACATGCTTTAATGGCATGGGAGCTTGATGACAAAGAGGCTGTGTTTGCACTGCTCACAGATAGCATGAATGCTGAGGATCTCAAACTGGCGACTATCGATGAAGCCAAAAAGCAACCAGATTGGCCTAAATGGGAGGAGGCAATCAATGCTGAATTAAAGAGTCTTGACAATGTGCACACTTGGAACATGGTCGAATGTCCTTGAAACATCAATGTCATCAGCTGCAAGTGGGTCTTCAAAATAAAGAAGAACTCAGTGGGCAAAATCGACAAGTACAAAGTATGGCTGGTTGCATACAGTTTCACGCAGCAATATGGTGTTGACTATGACAAAACTTATGCACCTGTTGCAAGACTCACCTCGCTTTGGCTGATTCTGGCAACCATAGCATGCTGAGACTGGGACATCGATGTTTTCGATTTTCATAGCACTTTTCTCAATGGCAAGCTTGACGATGATGAAATCATCTTCATGAAGCTTCCACCCAGCTTCAATAAGCAAGGCCATGATTTAGTCACAAGACTATGCATTGCTATTTATGGTTTCAAACAAGGTGTGCTCAAGTGGTATCATTGTTTATGTGTCACACTACACAACTTGGGCTTCACATGAATGGAGGCTGACTGGGGAGTATTTGTTGCAATGATAGCTTACCATATCTTGATTCTCACTTTGCACATTGATGATTGTACGATTATGGGGAGTTTGTCAACTCTTATCACTGTATTTAAAGAGGAGATTAGAACATATTTTAGGATCACAGATCTAGGACCAATCAGTTGGTCACTGGGAATGAAGGTCGTGTACAATCGGAAAGCATACACAATATCTCTCTGCCAGAAGTCCTACATCAATGCAATCCTTACTAAGTATAACTTTGCTGATGTGAAGCCTGTCACCATCCCTCTTGACCCCCACTTGCAATTGTCAGAGTCATAATACCCCAAGACCACAAGTGAAATCACTTATATATGAAACATTCCATATCGTCAAGCCATTAGATCCCTCATCCATCTTGCTACTGGTACTAGGCCAGACATTACATTCGCAACATCATTCATCTCTCAGTTCAATACTAATCCAGGTTGGGAACACTGGGAAGCCATGAAGTGAATTTATTATCACTTGATTGATATGAAATCGCTTGTGCTAACTTTTGGGACACAGGTCCAAGGTCTCATTGGATATGTTGATGCAGATGGTGCCACCCAGGAACATCGATGAGTGATCACTGGTTTCACTTTCCTCATCAATGAGGAAGCAATTCTTTGGGGTTTGAAGAAACAAGAGCTCATTACTCTCTTCATAGCAGAATCTGAATATGTCACTGCAATGCACACTGCGAAAGAAGCTCTTTGGCTTCGACACCTTATTGGGGAAATGTTTCAGCTGCTCACACAACCAATAATGCTTTACAGAGACAATCAATCCACTATCATACTGACTTGTAATGGCAGCTACCATGCATGTACCAAACATATAGACATTTGTTATCACTTTATCCATTTCTCTGTTGAGGAAGGTTCTATTCATTTTCTCTACTGTCCTATGGATGACATGGTTGCTGATACTCTTACCAAAGCTCTTTCAAGCATTAAAGCTAAACATTTCACTCAGAAACTCGGACTACACCCTTCCATTTGAGGGGGAGTGTTGTATTATTCTCATACAGACTATAGTATAAATGGACTCAGTTAGATCCATATTACATAATCACATAGATAATCTTCATCTCAACATGACTCTACACCTCAGTCACTGACTCTATTCAGTACTGAGGTGAGATCCATCTATTGTTACTTTACACCTTATACTCATACATTACAGTGTACTTCTACAGGTGTGGAATACTGATACAACCCCTAGAACAACCCAAGGACATGGCTGAGGGAAGACACATATAGAAGCCATGTTGGCATCTGGCCAAGGATGTCTATAGCCAGAGAGGCACAACATAACCCACTAACCCGAGGGAACACCCCGAGCTAGGGCTTGCTCTAATGAGGGGGAAACCCCAAGAGTATATTGCTACCAGGCACTTAGCCAGCAGCTACCTTTCCCCTATACAAATGGTACTCTAAGGTATAGCTTTGTGTTACACCCTACCCTGGCCTCGCAGGAGGGATCTCTCCACTATCCTCTTCCATACCATCCCTTGTCACTCCATGGGCGAGCCAGCACTTGAAGTTAGCTACCAGCGGGACTCTTACCACAGCTCTGGCACTCTAGCTGGGGCACCATGCGAGGCACCTCATCATCAGGAGGCAACTGGGCCCCTCCAAGGTGGAGTCTTATCCGGATCTAGCATTCCCTCTAACGATACCACTGCCCTTCTTTCAGGGACTTACACTGGCGAGGGGGCCTAACTGGGCTCTCAAGGGGGAAATCCCAGGAGAACAGACTGAGGTTGCCCTCAGCTGTCCCAGCCTTATATATCTTAGCGTATATACATCACGTGATCTAGGCTACTTGTCATGTAACTGGGAACCCTAGACCCTCGTCACCACATGATGTCCCCCTTTTCATAACGGACCTTACTCAGACTGTGCACAATCCACAATGATGTGCCTTACGCCCAAGTGTGACCATGTGGATCAGGCATGGTATCAAACCCTAAGACCTTCATATCCGCACTGTCCACGCTCTGGATCCCTCCTTAGATGAGCTCCGCCGAGATCCACATTGAGCGATTCATAACCCTTTGCAGTTACGCCCTTGCAGCCATAACAAATACACTAGTCACTGACTCTATTCAGTACTGAGTGTACTTCTACATTACTGGCATGATTCTGAGGAATTGAGTGATACTGAGTTATAGTGGTCTGTGATGGAATATCTACACAATCAGAGCAATCAAACAATAGTATTTAAAATCTTAGCAGATGATTATAGCATAGCTATTGAATAGGACACAATGGCAGCAAAGCAGAATGAGATTATAGAGTAAATATGGAAAGATCACCTCTCTTACATCCATAGCAGTAGTGTGCACATTTGTTTTTAAATATCCTCTATGGTGACATCAAATATGTTCTATCTGAGTTCAGGAAGAGAATAGAAAGATGGTATAAAAAGTGCACTATACAATAATGCAACCATAAAGTATTTTCACTGATCTTCACAACCTATTTCTTGAGCCAGCTATGTCATATCTCACTTGTGTTCTCCATTGATGCAAGGATGATGTATGCATTAACAGAATCATCATTTAACCCAAAAATATTAAACATGATTATCACTTCTTTAGATATAAGGAAACTGGAGTTAAGCTATAGAAGTAGCTTTCTTGCTGTTATCTTCTGCTCAATAATGGCTGATGTTGTTTGTGAAGATATAACATTTGATGACAAAAGCCTAGATGCTACTAGTTTTGACAACATAGCTTGAATTTTGCACATAAGCTCCATATTGAATCAGAATGTATCTTGAAGTGCACTGATGTTATTATCTTGAAGTTTATCAATTTCTTGAGCCTTTTGCATTGCTCATTGTTTGCAGCTGCTGCTAGATGCACCAGATGCCCCATTTGCTACCAATCTTGATGGGCCTGAAGTTGACATCATAGATATATCATTGTCATCATTGACCTTGTGCTTGCCTAAGTTTTCTACACAGGCTAAGATGCTTGAGGATGGTTTCACTAAACTTGTAGATAAGCAACATATGACAAAGAAACAGAGAGTGGGAGCAGATTAGGAGTGGATGGTAGTGGCATAAAAGTATGAGAGGTGAATGATAGTTGAAAATCAAAGGATAGCTACAAATACTATAAATAGGGGAGGTTTAAGGAATAAATAATAAATTGAATGCAATGAATGCTGTAGAGCTAAATAATGTTGGCAAGTAAGCTGGCAATGTCAGTAATGAAGTCAGAAGGGTGGAAGAAAATACAGTAGACAAGGAATCTAAATGTAAAATTGATGTAGATGTTGAGATCAGCAAGTGTGCCCACAGTCTCATCGTTACCAGCCTAACAGATGAGCCGGTGAGGGCTCCACTTGGGTACATCTTCCGTCCTTACATACCATACTGAATTGTGTCCATATGACTAGAACCAAAGCTAAGCTGGTGACCACCACATATTCTGTACATTAGCAAACAATCCAGCTATGTTCTAGTGCCTAATGACATAGCCAGTAGAATATAAACCATTGTCCTCATACGAGTCACCTTAGTTCATTGCCCATGCATGACTGAGGTGAGTTACTTAGCATGCATGTATACCTACTCTGCTAATTAGCCATATAGCTAGATCCCTCGATAGGTAAATACATACTAGTTCATTGCCTATGCACGACTGAGCTAGATCCCTCGATAGTCACACACTCTTTGTGTATTTCCACCTTGTTCTTACAGGTTATAAGCCCTGACTTCTCTGAACATTAAATCAAGTAGCCCACCTGTCATGTCCATCGTCCCAACCACTGACACCCTTCCTACCCATGTTCCCAAACTGGACGTTAAAGGGACCAATTGGGCTATATTTACCTTTCGCTTTCAGACTGCTATTGAGGCCAAGGACTTATAGGGCCATCTAGATGGCACCACCCTGCAGCTGAGCTATCCCAGCCCCATAATAGCCAAACAACAGGACAAGATTGCGAAGTGGGCCAAGGACAAACAAATGGCCAAATATCTGTTGGCCCAGAAAATCTCTAACTTGACCACCTTATGTATCCAGAAGAAGACAACTGTAGTGGAGATGTGGGCCTTAATTAAGAAAGAATACACTGAAAAGGGCACATATGCATAGACGGACCTGCACACACAGTTCCTTGACTCCAGGCTGATGAAGGAAGGAGATGTCTAACAGTTCCTGGATGGACTTTAGATAAAGCAAGAAGAGCTAGCTGCTGTTAGTGTCGATATTCATGACCAGGATTACCTGTCTATGATCATCAAGTCCCTACCAAACCAATTAGCAAACTTCACATCTAGCCAACTCACTGCCGTCCATCTATGCACCTCAGCAAAGATGCTTGAGTCAGATATCTTGATATCCATCATTGCCAAAGAAGCTGACCACCAAAAGGCCAAATATCTATTAAAGGGTGATGTGAAAGACAAGGACCATGACGAGGCCATGTCAGCATCTGGAATCTCTGAGGGATGAGGCAAAGGCAGGTGAGGGAACAGCAAAAGAGGTCCACCCAAGTGTTGGAAATGCAGCTCTACGGAGCACTTGACTGCTTTTCATAAGAAGGGAGAGATTAAGAAGGAGAAAAAGCAAACTGCGACTAGCACTGCTAATGCTGTGATAAGTGATGGCAATTTCAACAATGGAGTCTTTGGAGTATGTGATGATTCCAGTGACGATGAGTTAATGCCAGGTCTATTAGAGGTGGAGTCAGACAATGAAGAGGAGGACAATCAGCCCTCAGTCACTGATAATGACTCATCTGAGAAGACCCACAGCCAGGAAAACTGAGTGCTAAGAATCAAGGACAAGTTCATTGATTGCACTGGCCCTAGCCAATATCTCGATGTGGCCATGGAAGCAAATGACAGGCATGCCTCGACCTGTCAGACTGAGCTATACAACTCCAGATCAATGCAGCACATCTCCCCATACCACGAGTGTTTTGAGAACCTCATGAGTATCCCTGATAAATCCTTCACAGCTGCAAACTAACAGAAGTTTGTTATGATGGGTGTTGGTGATATGACTGTCGAGGTACCAAATGGGTATGATGTGTCAAAAATCAAACTAAAGGAAATGCTGTACTCATCAGAGGTTGGGTACACCCTGGTATTGATTGGCTGCCTTGACAAGCTTGGGTTCTCAACCACATTTGCAGAGGGGTATTGCACCATCAGAGATACTAAAGGCAAGGTCATAGGATGAATACCATATACACAGAAAGGGCTATACTGTGTAACTCACAAGATCGAGACTGCAAGCACTGCAGATGAAACTGTCACCATCACAGACCTGCATCACTGATATGGGCATGTTGCCCCTCCATAGTCTGCTGCATTGTAGATAATGGGCTAACAAAAGGACTCAAGCTAGATGACAGCCAGGCAGATGACCTATTCTGCAAATCATATATCTATGCAAAGGCGACAAGGAAGCCAATCACCAAGGTCTGTGAAGGCAAACAGAGTAAAGCAGTTGGAGACCTAGTCTGGACTGATATCTGGGGACCAGCACTAGTAGAAATGTTGAAGGGAAAGAAATACTACATTACCTTCACAGACAACCATTTGCACCTGACCTACATGGTTGCCCTCCATCAGAAAAGCGACATATTCTTAGCCTACAAAATCTTTGAGGCCTGGATGGACCGCCAACTTGGAGCTAAAGTCCAAGTGTTTCACTCAGATCGGAGAGGCAAATATCTCAGCCATGAGTTTGTCGCCCACTTGAAGTGACAAGAAACAACACAGTGGCTTACAGCACATGACACCCCCCAACATAATGGCATTGCTGAGCACCTGAACCAGACCATCCTAGAGCAAGTCCATGCTCTGCTTCATGCAAGTGGACTGCCCAAATCCCTGTGGGGTGAGGCTGCATGTCATGTCATCTGGCTAAAAAATAGGACATCCACCAAGATACTGGCTGGGATGACCCCCTACAAAGTTGTGCTGAAGATAAAGCCAGCCCTGGGACAGGTCCATAAGTGGGGATGCAAGGTATATGTGAAGGTAGAACATGGGAACAAGCTGGAAATGAGGGTCGAAAAGGTCAAATGGATGGGCATCGATGAAAATTCACCAAACACATATTAGGTATACTGGCCAACAAAGCACTCTGTCACTGTAGAACACAACATCTATTAGGGCCCATCATAGCATGACATCGAGGGGGAGCAGGAACAGAGCGATATCCTACTTGTGTATATAAGCAACTCCCACCCTCACACCAGTAGCAACACCAACACTGCCAAATCCATACCATTCACACCTCCAGCTAGCTCTACTGCCCCTGCTCCAGCCACTCCACGAATATCAGATCCCAGCTCCATTGCTGTGTCATGGCCCAGACACATCTGCCAGCTCAGCCAGTGGATGCAAGACATCATCCAAGGGAAGGCTACCAACCCACACCCACCATGTGGCATCCAGCTCCCTGATCCAATCCCCAACCAATCCAACTATGGTGACAACCCTGTCATGCTTGAGGGGGAGGAAACGGCAAACCACTCCATAGCTGTTACTACCCACGACTCCGACATCAACCTAGCCCTCACACTAAATAAGTCAATTGCTGAGGCTGAAGCTCTTGAGCCCACCTCCCTTACTGAGGCCAAGTGCCACCCTGACTGGCCACAGTGGGAACAAGGCATTCATAAGGAGCTCACCACCCTAGAAAAGGCCAGCACCTGGAAACTAGTCAACCTGCCTGTGAATGCAAACATTATTGGTTCAAAGTGGGTATTCCACGCCAAGAAAGATGCTGCTGGAAACATTGTCAGA
>JBBPUK010000510.1:0-14761 GCA_038094635.1 Tylopilus cervinicoccineus
TCTCTAGATCTTTTTAAATTAGGTCTCACTTTATTAGTAGTGCATTGTTGTATATTTGTATTCTTTTTATCTGAGTGTAGCACATTACTACTATCTACTAACTCCCCCTTGCACTGCATCTCTGGCATGATTAAGGTGGTGATGTCATTGGTTTGATTAATAAATCGATAATTGTGAGAGACCTTTAGTTGTTATACTCATATGTCATAATATTTTATAGCTTTTGGCCCATCCTGATAACCCATAAAAATATATTTGGTGCTCTTCAGATCAAGTTTGGACTTTTTAGGTCCTTCATTTAAGATCCAGACCAGGCAACCAAGTTCTTGTAAATAGGATATATTAGGTTTATTATTTGACCACCATTGTTTAGGTGTCAAATTAGTAATTGCATGAGTATATGATCGATTACATAGATAAGCTACATGTGTCACTACCTTGGGCCATAGGTATTGTGGAATAGATTGTACTGTTATCATTGCATGTATGAGATCTAATAAGGTACAATTAAAGCACTTGGCAATGCCATTTTATGATGGAGAATATGGTGCAGTTAATTCAACCTCAATCCCATGATCATAGCATCATGTCAATAATAATCAATTGACATATTCAGTGCTGTTATTGGCTCAGAGACATTGGGGTTTAATTTTCCACTGCATCTCAATATGTATTAGATAATGTTGTATCTTTGTAGTGGTTTCATCTTTACTCTTCATAAATAATATAGTACATCATTGTGTGTAGTTGGAACAACCCTAGAGTGATGACCTGGATGAGTATGCCTAGAGTGCTCGAAGAACCTGCTTGTAGATTGCTGAACTAGAGACAATAGTCTCACTATGGTGCTTTAGAAGAAAACACCAGGAGAACTAGACTGGGGGGGAATCCAGTGCCAGCTCCTGGGGGTTTATATACCCTCTACTGTATAGCCTCTAGTGCACAGACCATGTATCTAACTATGGGTTTTATCTATATATGGTGACCCTGCACCCTGTTCCTGTACATGCCAGTGCACCTTATACTGATTCATGCAGTGTCCTGAAGGCATTCAGCCTCTGATCATCAGCTGCCACCTCCTGTGTGGTGTGAGTCTAGGGTTTCTGGATATGTCCCAGCCAGAATCTATAAGATGTGACTCACCTGGAGTATCTATGACTCGTTCCATTGGTTCTGCTAGGATTCTGGTTGGAACTGTACTCTTCTGAGTTTCCAGAGTGGTTCCAGGGCTTCCGATGCCTTCTGGTGGTTCCGGTTCAGAATAAACTTACTACCAAGGACAGCAGGGGACTGCACAGGCAGTACTTCATACCCTCTACTCTGGCTAGGTGGTCTTTGTACTCTTTAATACCTAGCTCTCTTGGTATCTTCCTACACCTAGTGTAGGGAAAAATGAATATGGGGTGTGGGCACAGTGGCCATAACACTATCCCCCTCCTATGAACTGAATTTCAGACAGTTATAGGGAATCTGAGCTGGCCAGAGCTCCATGAAAGGATTCAGATGGCGGCAGAAGAGCAGGAGGAAGTTCTGTAGTGGTATCAACAAGGAACATAGAGCAGCAGGGTGCACCTGATGAAAGTCCCAGATCGCCTCCCAGGAGTTCGACAGGTTCGACAGGGGCTCCCAAGTCCTCTCTGTCTTATCATAACCCTTCCACTGAATTAAATATTCTAATCGCTTCAAGCGGTATCTGGAGTCAATAATGAAGTTAACCTTCCACTTGTTGTCTCTGTCCTCTGTGACCAGCATGGGGCCTGGGCATTGAACCGGCTGGTTCAGCAGCCATTCAAGATATGGCTTTACCCAGGATACATTGATAGTAGGGTATATCCTCATTATTTTAGATAACTTCAATGTTACTGCATTTGGGCCTGTAAGACTAGTGATTTCAAATGAGCCTAGCCATCATTTGGTGAGTTTCCTGCTTGCATGAGTCAAGCACAAGCTCTCGGTACTGAGTCAGACTCACTGGCCTATTCTATATTGCAGAGCTTCACTCCTATAGCAGTCCACTTGATTTTTCATTTTCTTCTAGGCTAGCAGGAGGTTCTTTCTTGTCTCTTCAAACAATGCTGTGAAGGACTCAGCAGTGGAAGCATTCCCTGATGCAGCAGCTAAGGGTTTGGATCCTAATCTCACTGGATAGATCCTTGTAATACTGAATGGAGACTTTTTGCTCCTAGAGTGTATCTTTGAGTTTATAGAGAATTGTGCAATGGGAAGCCAGATCACCCATTGGTCTTGCTTATCTGCATAGTAGATCCACAAGAACTTTATCATCTCCTTGTTTACCACTTCTGACTGGCTATCTGTCTGGGGATAGAAAGAGGAACTCAGACAGGTCTTGATTCTGAGCCATCTATTGATCTCTTGCATCACCTGTGATGCAAACTGTGGTCCATGGTCCGACGTTATCATCTTTGGAAGCCCGTGGTGCTTCCAGACATTTGTTATAAAGAGGTGCACCATTTCTAGCATGGTTATCATCTTCTTGCAGGGGATTAACTCTACCTCCTTACTAAACCAGTTGATGACTGTCAATATTGCATCAAACCCCTGACTCATTGGAAGGTTGATAACAAAGTCAGCCATAATCTCTTCCCAAGGTTCTGCAGATACCAGTAAAGGGATTAGTTGGCCTGCTGGGGCCGTGTGAGTTCCCTTGAACCTCTGATAGGTGTTGCATCTGGTGACATAGGCTTTTGTAAATGTGGCAAGCCCTGGCCACCAATAATTGCGCTATATAAGCTCCAAGGTCTTATCCTGCCCTGAGTGTCCTACAACAGGAATATCATGATGCTGTCAGAGGATCTCCATTCGTAGCGGAAGGTCTTTGGATACATAGAGCTAGCCATGCCTGTCGCTCAAACATCCATCCCTCTCTTTCTCTACTCCCCATTTTCGGGCAAGTTTCTGTATGTCCCATTTGCGAAGCTTACATGTTGTAAGGAATATTCTATGTTTGATTTTATTCCCTTCATCCTTGATGCAGATTGACCACACTCTGTCTGGGGTGATGATGAATAGTCCTTTGTTGTCATCTTCTATTCCAACCGCATGATCTGGATGGTAGCTGAGTGTGTCTGCTTTTGCCATGGAAGCCCCTGGCTTATATATCTATGTGCAATTAAAGCAGGTGAGATATTGCATCTACCAGGCTTGCCAGCAGTTCAGATCTTGCACTTTTATGAACCACTGCAGATTTGCGTGGTCATTCCATATCTTGAAGGGATACCTTGCTCCCTCTAGATAGTAACACCATTGCTCTAAGGCATTTATGACGCCCAGCATTTCTTTATCAGCCACTGGATAATTGTGCTCAGTATCTGTCATCGATGTGCTGTGGTAGGCCATGGGATGCCACTTCCTATCTTTTAATATTGAAAGGACCATGCCTGTTGTGAAGTCCAAGGAATTGCTTTCTAAGTGAAACTGACAGTCTATGTCAGGGTATGCCAGGATTGGCGCTGTTGTAAACTTTTCTTTTAGCATTTCAAATGCCAGCTGACACTTGAGTGTCCATTTATAGGGGGTTTTCTTTTTTGTCAGATCATGCAGTGGTCTTGCCACCTTAGAATAGTCTTTTATGAATCTGTGATAAAAGTTTGCCAGCCCCAGGAATGACCACAGCTCTTTTAGTTTCGTCAGCAGTTGCCAATCAATAATCACCTTTACCTTGGCATTATCCATCTTGATCTCTATACTAGAGACAATCATTCTGAGGAAGTCTACCTCAAAAACTTGGAATGTGCATTTCTCAGGCTTTACAAAGAGGTTGTTTTCCTCTAGCCTGTGCAGCACTTTCATCATGACCCAGTTATGATCTTTTTGATTATCTGTCTTAGTGAATACCAGTATATCATCCATATATATCACCACCACATCATCTATATCTGCAAAGATTTCATTCATCATCGCTTGGAATGTGACTGGACTATTACAGAGTCCAAAGAACATGATCAAGGATTCAAATGTGCCCTTGAAACATACAAAGGCAGCTTTCCATTCATTACCTTCCTTGATGCGAAAATTGTTATATCCCCACTGAAGATCCATCTTCGTAAAGATCTTTGCTCCCTGGAGTCTATCCACCAGCTGACTTATCAGGGGTAGCAGGTAGTTATTCTTAACCATATGGTCATTAAGATACCGATAGTTCTGGACCATCCTTTTCTTGCCATCTTTCTTTGGCATAAAGAACACAGGTAAGGTCTGCTGTGACTTCGAGGGTCTTATGTAGCCCTTTGCCAACTGTTCATCCAAGAAGGCTTTCACTTCTTCTTGTTCTGTAGCCGATAAGGGTATTACTCTTCCTTTTTTTGGCTTAAATGTATCCTTGAGTTCAATGGCATAATTTCAAGGTTTTCTTGTCAGCATTCTTTCAGACTCCTTCTTTGAGAAGCATCCAAAGTAGTGATGGTACTCAGACAGGATCAATTTGTCTACTGTCTTGGCTTTTAATGGGTTTGTGCCCTTAGCCTCCAATGCCTTTATCATAGCATGGATCTGGTGTTGCATGGCCTCTTCTTCTTTTTCTAGGAGGCATGTCTTCAGCAGTTGTTCCTGCAACTGCTGGCAGTGTCTAGGGCAACACATCATTTTGACCATCCTTCTAGCCCAATCAATCTCAGGGTTGTGACGTTTCAGCCATTCATACTCCAAGATGAATGCATTCTTTCCCAAGTCAGTTACCTCTGCAGTAATTTTCTTCTGATGTCCTTGGTATTCTATTATCAGCTTGGTGATATGCATTATATGACCTGCTGAGTTCTTTGTTCTATTGACATTGTAGATCAGAATCGAATTTCTAAGTTTGAACAAGGGGATGCCATTCTAGTTGACCCACTTCTTGTCTAGGAAGATGATGTTGGTGCCACTATCTAGCAGTGCACTTGCTCATCTAAACTCGAACCTTTCTGTGTCTGGAGCACAGAACTGGTCCTCTTCTGATATCTTCAATTCAAAAGGGGCGATCCATATCAGGAGGAGTATTTCCCAATTGATCTTCAGGTTCTATATAAATATGTCATCCAAAAACTCAATATTTTGCACCAAAATGGATTTTTCATCTATTTTGTAAGAGAAATTAAGTACCAGAATAGCATCCCAGCCAAGCCCTTCAAGGGACCCCTCTAGAGGCAATGAATAATTATACTCCTCAATTTGTAGGTCAAGGTATCTGTTCTATTTATCTAAAGATCCTCCTGGTCCAATTCCGGAGTTGCTCAGGAGCAGTTATTTCCTGCAAGATGTTCATAGTCCTTAAACCACGCCCTTGCCTCGTTGAAGTCCATCCCGGAGATGTTCTGCTGGAAATCTCTGCCTTTCCCTTTCCTGGAGGAAGATGGACTCAACATCTTATCCAGGCTTGTTTTCTGTCATATCACTCCTGGCAGTTATCCTTTGTGAGTTTTTCATCATCACTGGATGTGATTTCTTTAAATCTATCCAAGTCATCTTTTGTGAAATGGACCTTCTTTCCCTTGTTTGGGCCCTTTGCTGCTTTCTTGCAGTTGTACCAATGCCTGCTGGAAAGGAAACTGCATTCTAGGCACTTGTTCCAGAGTGGGAGTTTTCAATCCTTTGTAAAGTGTCCCTTTTCTCCACAGTTCCAGCATCCGCTTGATCCACTGTGGTTTGTGGAGTGGGGTCTTGACTGCCCTTTGTCTAAGGTGTCGATATCCATGGTGTTGGGATTGTGGTTCAACCATCCCCTCATACTTCCCTCATTTCATTGTAGCATTCCTTTCTGGATTAACTGCATGAGGTTTTCCCATTCACTAGTGGTTCAGAGCTCTGCTATAAATGTGGCGAGAATGCTGAATACTCCATACTGTCAGATGTACTGTGAGATGACCCCCTGGTCTGCATTCTTGAGCAGGAGGTTTATCGCCTCTTTGTCATGTATCTTAGTAACAAAGTTGTGTGACTTGAACTTTGTGAGAAAAAACTGCATGTCTAACCTCCCCTGCTTTAATGTTAGCAATTGTTGGCGATGCCACTCTTTATTGTTGATGGGCCTAAACTATGTGATTAGTGCTGCTTCAAGCTCTTGAAAAGTTGGCCATGTCTTTCTGGCTGTCACTTTCTGATAGACCATTGTTGTGAAGTGGCCTGCATCTCCCTTCTTCATTTGAGAGAGGATGGCCCTCATTGCCTTTTCATCTGTTAGGACAGTGGTATTCTCATCCTTCCACATTTTGATTTGTCCCCACCAGTTGGTGAAGGACCTTTTCTTGAGACCATCAAAGTCTCCAGAGTCAGCAACAATCTTGGACAATTTTCCTTGTGCTGCTGGCCTGGTCTGTCCTGCTCCAGGGGCAGTGGCTCTGACTCCAGCTCCTACCTGGAGTACCCTGAGCTCCAAGAATAGATAGTTCACCTCTGCCTGGGCCATCTGGGCCTCATTCTAGGCAGTTTGCACTTCTGCCTACACTTTGGCTGCATTCTATCTGTTGATATCTCCTTGCTCCATCAACCTTTCAAAGAATAGACAGAGTTGGGTGGCCAACTCCCCTTGTCAGCCCCCAAGGTTCGAGATTTGACTGAGCACATCTACTAGTGCTGGTGGAAGTTCGATTATCAGTCCCACAACTGGTGTATTTGGGTTCGACAACATATTGACTGATGAGTTTGAGTGATGAGTTTTTTATGGCTCAATTCTGAGTAGAGCTTCTCTGTGCATCAAGCTGAGATCTGCTGCTCCTGCCAACATTACCTCATTTAGCAGGTGTACAAATCTTCTTTTATGGCAGAAGTTTCTGGAGTGTCAGAGGTCAACTGCTATGACTGTCTCCACTTCCTGGTAGCTTTTCTTGTGGACAATAAATTCAAAGGCCTGCTAGATTGCTTCACTGAGTCCTTTCTAGCATCCTATAGTTCTTCCTTGGTAACCACCACAGAGTTATCCTACTCTGTCCCACTATCATGTCTCTTACTATAACCTTCTCGTAAACCCTTCTCTGCCATCTCCTAGGTCTGTAGTCCTGGAGGTCGTCTGATTCTTCTCTCTCTCGCTTCACTGGGACCTATACTTCTGGAGTAGGGGTTGCAGGATAGAAAAGCGGGGAAAGGGGCTCACCGGCTATACTCAGTGAATGGCTAGGTTTGAAATGGTCTGGAGAAATTTGGGATATAAGATCCGCCGGATTTAAAGTCAAGACTAGGAGTGGTATGGACGACTCCGAATCAGTATCATTCAGGTCATACTGGGAGCGGTGGTCTGGTGATAGAGATATCCTCAAACTTAATGTGACTTCCAAGCCGAAGAGGGCAACTAATGCTAGCACTTTGCCCTTCTTCTCTGGGAATGTCCCCTCTCTAGGGTAGGCGAGGTGATCTACTAAAGTGGAAACTTGGCTTGAAGCATCTAGCTCCAAGGTGTTCCAAACGCTTTCTGAAAAAGCCTATATGGTGTTATGGTCCACAGGTCCAATGTTCGGGCTCCTGGGATTGGCTACTGTCCCAGCTAGCTGCTCCTCTCTCTCTTCTGGGTATACTTTCTCATATGGGGGAAGGGAATTTGGCTGACTTTCTAAGTCCCACTCCTCTTCTATTGCATATCTCTCCTCATCCCACCATATCCTCTATTGGTGGATCCTCTTGATAATAGAGGATGGAGATCCAGGGGGAGGCAAATACATTGACAGTCTGTGCACTAGTGGCCACTACCAGTTAGAAGGCCTTGTGGGCATGACCTGGAAGAACTTTATAAATGAGGAACACTTGCTTGTCTTTCCTAGACAATAGGTTCTTCAAGAACAGTAGGCAAGTGGAGTCTAGTTCTAATGGAACAACCCTAGAGTAATGACCTGGATGGGTGTGCCTAGAGTGCTTGAAGAACCTACTTGTAGATTGCTGAACCAGAGATGATAGTCTCACTATGATGCTTTAGGGGAAAACACCAGGAGAACTAGACTAGGGAGGAACCTAGTGCCAGCTTCTGGAGGTTTATATACCCTCTACTGTATAGCCTCTAGTGCACAGACCATGTATCTAACTATGGGTTTTATCTATATATGGTGACCCTGCACCCTATTCCTGTATATGCCAGTGCATCTCATGCTGGTCTATGCAGTGTCCTGGTGTTGAAATAGACAGGCTGTTACTGTCTCAGCCACAAGGGCATAACAGAAACATTCACAAATCGGCTGCAATGGATCGCATAGAGAAAGCGCATACAAAGATCTGGGCCATGGATCACATGGAGATGAGGGTCTTGGGCATTGATTGCATGCCTGATCCATGAGGACTTGGGTGTAAGGCACAGGCCATAGAATGGTGGCTAAGGCACAGCTTGGGTAAGATCTGTTATGAAGGGGGGCAATGCATGTGATGACAAGAGTCAAGGGTTCCTGGTTACTATAGTAGTAGCCTAGGTCACATGATGTATATATGCCAAGATATATAAAGCTTGGAACAGCTGAGGGCAACCTCAGCCTGTTCTCCTGGGGTTTCCCCCCTCGAGAGCTGGGTCCTACTCCCCTTGTGTACCCCCCACTACACTCGTAAGGGCTAAGATAGGTCCCTTAGTTGGGTCTGTTTGCCCTGCTGCTTGTGCAAGGGACTAACATGGACACTTAATGGTGGGAGGGGGCTCGGTAAGGCTCCACCTCGGAGGGGCCCAGTAGTCCCCTGATGATGAGGTGCCTCGCATGGGCCCGGTTGCCAGTCATACCCATGAAGTGATTAGGGGTGGTGTGAAAGAGCATAGTGGAGGGCCTCCTGTGAGTCTAGGGTAGGCTGATGGGTAGCTACTTCTCGGAGCATCATTATGTAAGGGAAAAGGATGCTGCTGGTCTAAGTGCTTAGTAGCAATATACTTGGGGTTTCCCCCTACTAGAGCGTTGGGACTCCTCCCTCCTAGTATGGACTCGCTGGCTTAAGACGTCCTCAGTCAGCCTCCTACATGGCTCCCATATGTGTCTGCCCTCAGTATAGTCCTTGGGTTGTTCTGGTGGTGGTTGTATCAGTTACATCTTAGAGGAATCCTAACTGACTCACTGAGATGATAGCATTGAGACATTTACAGGTTGTGGTTGAAGATAAAGAGTCAATTAGAACTCAGTATCTGAGTTTGAACACTTATATACATACATGTAAGTTACTACTATATATGGAAGTGTAAATAAGTGGTAGTGAAGTGCTACTACTAGATGCACATTCAACACTCCCCCTCACTAAGTGCATCTCCTAAAGCATATTGGTGAGTTCACTAGTCATCTTGTGGTGCACTATAGAAAACTAAGCCCAGTTGAGATCTTAGTTCCTTGAATCTGATATGTCCAAGGTTCTTGGTAAATAAATCTGCAGGGTTATGTTGTCTATCAATGAAAAACAACTCTATCTCTTTGTTTGTGATGTAATCATGGATTGCATGCCATTTAATGTCAATGTGTTTTAATCTGACTTTAGTGACCGGATTTGACACCATAAAGATAGAATCTTGGTTATCTCCATAAAGTGGAATGGGGCACAGATTGTACCCAAGTTTCTCAAGCAATGATTGCAACCATTTGAGTTGGTTTGAGCAATCAGACAGGAATACATACTCAGCTTTAGTGGAGGAGTGAGCAATTCTGTTTTGCTTCCTCGACTTCCAACTAAAGATTCTGTTTGCTAGTTTAATAAACCAGCCTGTCTGAGAGTAATGATCAATAGGATCAGTTCTCCAATCCAAGTCTGAAAAGGCTATAAGGCCTGCTTGTGTGGATCCATCAAATATGAGGGAATAATGTTTAGTCCCAAGTAGATATTAGCAAATGTATAGTGCCTTATCAAGATGTTCCTGGCATGGCTTGGCTGAATGCTTGAACAGGGTAATCACTGCATAGGCTATATCTGAACAAGTGCCTAGCATGATATAAAGGAGGAATCCGATTACTTGTTCGAACTGTAATCTTAATGCGGGATCCACAATGCCATTGTAGTTGGAGGGATAATATCCTTGAGGTAAGGGTGTGGGTGTGACCTTAGCATCCATCATTCCGAATCTTTCGACTACTTTTTCAAGATAGGAGCATTGATCCAGTAGAATCTTGCTACCTTGTTATCTGATTCTCATGTGAAGAAATTCCTTTGCAGGGCCTAAGTCTCTGCATTCCCACTTGCTCATGAAAGCAGCCTTGACCTCATCAATGATTGCTTTATTGGGGCCACAAAATAGGGCATCATTGACATAAACAACAGCAACCACAATTGAGGTGCCTTTCTTCTGGAAGAGGAAGATTCTGGCATTAGACTTGAGCTGTTCAAATCCAAGATCTTTCATAGACTCATTTAGAGTCTCCCACCAGGCTAATCCAGCTTGTTTAAGGCCATATAGTGCATATAGTAGATGAAGTACTTTGTGCTCCTATCCAGGGATTGTGAAACCCTCTGGTGGGAACATGTAAATCTCTTCATTGAGTTTGCCATATAGATAGGCACTATAAACATCAAGAGACTTGATGTGCTAGTTTTCTAAGGCTGCAAGTGCTAGCATAAGCCACACAGTCTCAAACCTTACTACTGGAGAAAATATTTTGTTGAAATCAATCCCTTTGACTTGGGAGAAGCCTTTGGCTATGAGTTGTGTGTGTTTGTGACCTGAGCCAGGTTTAACATCAAATACCCAATGGTTTTTGATGACCTTGTGACCTTTAGGTGGGTTGACCAGCTTATAGACTTTTTGCTGCTTAAGCATTTCGAGCTCTTGTTTGCAAGCATTGAGCCACTCCTTTCACTCAGCTGAGGGGAGTTTCTGTATATCCCTATAAGTCCATTCACATATGGGCTTAGTGTCTGCAGTATCAAGCCATATGGCCTTCAACATTAAAAATGTGGCAAGTCTGCTCCTCCCTTTATGGCATAACTGATCAACATCAGATTTGCTAGAAGTAGAAGATGAGGTGTGGGGCACATCAGTGGGTATGCCAGGAAGCCTGCCAGGCATTGAAAGGCCTGGCTCATTGCCAGTGATGATGTCTCACCAGCGTGACTTTCATTTGATCTCCCTTGTCTGCTCGACTGGGTGTTGGTCATCACCATACACATTTCCAGGACAAGTGGGAGGTCTATGCTCTCTACCAGATTGACAAGGAGAAGGGGGAATCATGGGGGGTCCACCTGGCCTTTCTAGACATTCCAAGTATTCCAGTTATTCTGAGCATTTCAGTTCTGATGGTTCTGGTTGGTGCTCCCGATGCTTCCAGGGACACATAGGCAGAGATGGAGGTAGGCAAGGAGAAGGCGTGTGAGAAGGGACAGAAGAAGTTGAGCTCCTAGAGTCTGGTCTCTCAGATATAACATCTTCGACATCAGAGGGCAGCAGTGGCTAGAATGGCTCCTCAGAGACCAGCACAGACAGTGGTGCCTTAGGGTATGAGTGCTTTTTATCACACTTGGGGAAGTGCTCTTTGTTGAAGATGGCATGCATGGATGTGAACACTGTGTTTATGGTGGTTCTCATAAAGATGAAATTGGCTATATTGCCAGATGCAACACCTAGATACACTATGAGTTCTGACTTAGGGGCCATTTTATTGGCCCACACATCATCTAGAAGGTGCACATAAGCTGCACAACCAAAAACTTGGAGATGGGCTATGTCAGGCTGTTGACCAAACAGCACCTCAAATAGCATCTTCCAATCATGATGCTTGAGTGGTGTTTTATTATATATGTGGGTTGCATGTTCAATGGAGAACTCCCACCAGGATGCTGGTATGCAAGCTGTATGGTGCATAGTCACAGCCTTATCTGTGAGTGTGTGCATCAGCTGTTCTGTGTGACCATTCTATTGTGGAGTATGGGGTGCACTCTGATAGATTGCAATCCCCTATCCTTTGAGCAAGTCATCAAATGCTTTGGACTTATATTCTCCCCCTGCATCTGACATCCATTCTTTGACTTTGGCATTAAATTGAGTGCTTATCATCTGGAGGAAATGGCAAGTGCTTTTGAGAGCATCGTTCTTATTCCTCATATAGATCACCCATGCCATTGACATATAGTCATCAAGAAAGGTAATGATATATCAGTGTTGTTGATATGACTTGATGGGGAAAGACTTTAGGTTCAAATGAATCAATTCAAATGTGTGAGTAGCATATCACTCAGTATGAGGAAAACTCCTGTTGGGAAGTTTGCCCATAGCACAGCTAGGGCAAAGAGGATCTCCGATTGGGATCACAACTTCTGGCATATTTTTTACATGCTTCTTTGCATGGTAAATAACTTTGCAGGAGGGGTGACCGAGACGTCTATGTACAGTGTCAAAGGTAATCTGGGACTTAGTTGCCAGAATGTGGGGGTGAGCATTGAGGGGCTCAGCCTTGAGTGTACACATTGATTTTTCAATGCATCCTGGGGTAAACATGGCTAGGATTGTTCCATCGCCATACATCATTCTTAGGGCTTTTGCATCTCCTTTAATCTTTGCACCATGTTGTAGTAGGGTGCCCATTGACACTAGTTGAATGCCTGAGTTAGGTATATATCCAACACTATGCAAATCTAGGAGGTGCATTTTATTATGCTCATCTCTCCATTTGACTAGGCATCTTCCTATTCCAACTACATAGATGACTGCTGCTGCAGTTTGTACTGGGATCCAATTATTTTCTTTCAGTTCCTGGTACTCTATGAAATTGTCTTGATTTGATGTAAAGTGCATTGAAGCACCTGAGTTGAGGATCCATAAGTTGTTATCACACTTACAACTCATATTTTCAGATGTTTGTGGGCAGGAGCAATCAAGTCTGATTGCAGGTAAAGCATGTTGTATACTATGAACATGCAGTGAGGGCAAATTACAATAACTAACTACTTGAGCCGAATTGGGGAATAAGGCATCAAAAGTAGGGAGTGAGCATCTAATATGAGGAAATGGGGGTGAAGACATAATGATCTTGCCTTCTACTTCCTCCTCAACAGGGATGTAGGGGTATGATAGTAGAGTTGTCCAGGAGCAACCCATAGCTTGAATATAAGCCTCCATCTTGGGCCACCAGATAGCCCAATTGGTGCCATTAAAGACAGTTATATCAGAGGAGATAATCGAGTTCTTGGCAAGAGACATGTTGAAGGTCTACAATGATGTTAGTCAGTTACAAAACGTTCAAACATGGGTTCAGTAACCCTTGATGGACTCATTCTCTATGAACAGCATTTTACTGCATTCAATGGGAATAGAGGTTCCACCATGTCTGGTATGATCTCAATGACCACAGGGAGTTATCTGGTTAGATGACATCTGAGTTCAGCCAGGAGGCAAACTCCAGAGTGCACTATCCAGGGCTTATAACCTGTTAAAACAGATGGGCTGTTATATCTTAGAGGAATCCTAACTAACTCACTGAGATGGTAGCATTGAGGCATTTACAGGTTGTGGTTAAAGGTAAAGAGTCGATTAGAACTCAGTATCTGAGTTCAAACACTTATATACATACATATAAGTTACTACTATATATAGAAGTGTAAATAAGTGGTAGTGAAGTGCTACTACTAGGTGCACATTCAACACCTGGAGGTATTCAGCCTCTGATCATCAGCTGCCACCTCCTGTGTAGCATGGGTCTAGGATTTTCAGATATGTCCTGGCTGGAATCTATAAGATGTGACTCACCTGGAGTATCTATGACTCTTTCCATTGGTTCCACTAGGGTTCCAGTCAGAACTGTACTCTTCTAAGTTTCTGGAGTGGTTTTGGGGCTTCCAGTTGGAATGTGCTGCTTCTGATGCCTTCCAGTGGTTCTGGTTTGGAATAAACTTACTACCAAGGATGGCAGGGGACTGCATAGGCAGTACTTCATGCCCTCCACTCTGGCTAGGTGGTCTTTGTACTCTTTAATATCTAGCTCTCTTGATGTCTTCCTACACCTAGTGTAGGGAAAAATGAATATGGGGTGTGGGCACGGTGGCCATAACAGTAGTCATCTATGAAGATAATGTAATATTTTGCTCCCCCTATTCCTTTGGTGTGAGTTGGTCCCCACATATTGGTATATGTAAGTTCACCTGATTGTATAGCTCAATTACTCACTTCCTTTAGGAAGGGATTATATATTTGTTTGGCCTATATACATGCCTCACAATCAAGTTTGTGTTATGGCCATCACGCCCACACCTCATATTTGCTTTTCCCTACACAAAGTGTAGGAAGACACTAAGAGAGCTAGATATTAAAGAGTATAAAGACCATCTAGCCAGAATGAAGGGCATAAAGTACTGCCTATGCAGTCCCCTTCCATCCTTAGCAGTAAGTCTACTCTGACCTGGAACCACCAGAACCACCAGAACCAGCCAGAAGCTATGCTTCTGACTCAGAAACCCTGAAACCATCAGAAGCTTAGAAGAGCACTGTTCTGATATCAGAAGCACCAGAATTATCAGAATGAGTTATAGAGACTCTGAGTGAGTCACACCTATAGATCCCAGCTGGAACATATTTGGGAACCCTAGACCCATGCCACACAGAAGGTGGTAGCTGATAATCAGAGGCTGGACGTCTCAAGGATGTTGTATGGATTAGCATGAGGTGCACTGGTGTACACAGGCGCAGGATGCAGGGTCACTATACATAAATAAAATCCATAGTTAGATACATGGTCTATGTGCTAGAGACTATACAGTAGAGGGTATATAAGCCCTCAGAAGCCAGCACTGGATCCCTCTCCAGTCTAGTTCTCCTAGTTTTTTCCTCTAAAGCACCTTATGGGAGAGTCATTTCCATCTATAAGTCTTCAAGCCAGTTCTTTGAGCACCTTAGATATACCCT
>JBBPUK010000511.1:0-14753 GCA_038094635.1 Tylopilus cervinicoccineus
GCCTTGATAACTGCCTCAAGGCTTCTGGGCATGCTTTCTATCCACTTTTGACACTGTTCCATAGACATTTTCCCCCACTCCACCACCACCCTTTTCTATAATTTATGAACTCCTTTAGAAGCACTTTCATAAGCTAAAAGTGATCTTTTGAGGTGACCCCAGGAGTGTTCTATTGGAGTAAGGTCTGGAGACTGTGCAGACCAGTCTAAAAGCTTGATACCTTGCTCTTTAAACCATTTCTGGGCCCTTTCTAAAGTATGTTTTCAATTATTATCCTGTTGAAAGATAATGTCATCTTTAGAAATCCCAGATTCTTCCATACTTTGTAGTAATCCTTCCTTCAAAATTGCCACATGCTGTTCAGCCTCCATTCTTCTCTCAACCTCACTCAAAACCCCCACTCCATTCCACCCCATGCAACCCTATACCATTAGAAAATCTCCTTCCAACTTCACTATATCTTTGATCTTTCTAGAAATCAGACCCTCTCCTTTTTTTCCATATATATTCCTATCCATCTGACCCAATCCTATTAATCTTCATTTTATCTGACCAGATAACCCTCTTCCAGTCCTCTATAGTCCAATGTTGGTACTTGAGAGCAAAGGCTAATCTCCTCTTTGTATGACTAGCAGTTAATAAAGGCTTTTTCTTCTTCATTATAGCCTTTAATGAGGCTTTCTTGAGGGTGTTTCTCACTGTCTAAGAGGGGACAAGAGAGTTAATAATGGTGTTGATGAAATGGGTGACTTGAACAGCATTTTGAGCCTTGCCAGTAATGATTTGCTTGACAATAGCTTATTTATTGATAGGAGTAAGCTTTGAAGGGCAACCACCAAGATGTCTAGTCTTCTCTAGCTGGATCTCCTGAAGGACCTGAGATATTGTAGACTTGCCTAGGCCAGTTTGGGAAGCAATTTTTCTGGAGGAAAGGCCAAGAGAGAAGAGAGAGATAATGTTATTTCTTTGAGAGGTAGAGATGGATTTCATGGTAAGAATGGTAGAATAATAATGAGATGATAGGGTTTATATATGTTGAATGACCAGCCATTACATAAATATAGCATAATAGGACCCTTTTCAAATGTATGTAATGATATTACAGTATTCTAGGGTCCAATATATACAATTACAATATAAAGTCAAAAAACTGTCCACATGAGTTGTTATTTTGTAGTGACTGCCATTTTATCAAATCTTTTTCAAATCTCTTAATTCTTGAGTGTGTAGAAAGCCATGAGTCTATACTACATTTGATACACTCATTATATTTGATAAGGTTGAGTGGTTGTTGAGGATTATTGCATTTAGTAGAAAATATGCAAACATGCAGACAGTTTTTTGAGCCACTGTATATTTGCTCTAGTATACATCAAGAGCAATGTCCATTATCTGATTGTATACTGATGATCTACTCTTGTATCATAGCATCAGTGGTCTTCCTTCTCTGGATATGTCTTCAAGCCACTGGTAATGCCTTTCCCCCTTTCCTAGTATTCTCTTTCTTAGTTAGATGGTCCATGCCCTGCTAGTTTGCCCTATAAATAGGGTCCTCACATGTACTAGTGCTTTAGCTTGTTTTATGCAATCATACACACTAGAACTCCTCCTTAGAATGGTGTGCTGCCTTGCCTCTTATCTGAGTATCCTCTATCTTTGACTCTCAACTACCTCTTTAGTGGTTCTTCCCTCCAATAGTAAAAGGGATTGTTCTAGCAATTGACCTTGCTGTTGCTAACCAATTGTCTTAGTGAGTTTGTACTGTCCATGCAGTTACCAGTTATCTATGCCATCTGTGCAGAAAGGGTCTGTGTTGTCTATGCCAACACTAGTATCCTCATGATAGGATCTGCCATTCCATTAGTTGTTTTAGTACATTTGTGTCAGGTGCCATCTGCACTGTAACAAAAGAACAAGCTCATCAAGTTATCCCCTGCTATTCAGCAGTAGGGACCCCCACCATTGTCTATCCTACCCAGGTCTTATCAATCTCTCCCAGATCAATCTGAATCCAAGTCAGATACCCCTTCTAGACCATTTTCCTGACTTCTGCAGTCTCTGTGAACCCCACAGCCACAACAACCTCTATTAAATAGAAATCCCCAAATCCAGATGCCCACCCCAGTCCTAGCTGCTCTAACAGCTCCTGTTCCACCAGTAGCTGCACATCCTAGGATCACTCCTCTATCTCAAGACCTAATTCTGCCCAGCTATCCTTCTATTCTTCCTTAACCCCCACCACATAATGATGATGATAATATGCTCATAGAACTTAAGGGGAGATTGCCTGATGATTTTACAGGTGAAGTGGAAGATATCAATTGTTGGCTTCTGGCTATCAAGGCCTATCTGGAAATTAATGTGCCAGTCTATATGATGAAAGCATCCAAGATCATGTTACTACTCAACAAGATAAGCAAGGGGCATAGTGCCCACTTTACAGAAGCATAGTATAGGACCATGAATGAGACCCCAACTATATCAAGGATGTTTAAGGAAGTATCAGATGATTTCATCAAGACTTTCCTTCCAGTAGATTTGAAATAGAAAGCACACTACATGGTAGCCAAGCTATGGCAGAATACACAGGATAAACATGGATTTTCAAAATATGTGGCTGACTTTCAGCTTAAAGCAGCCAAGACCATGCTAGAAGATGGATCTTTAGTGCTTATAGATGAGTTTGCCTATGGATTGGAATGTGACTTAACCCAGATGATCCTCTCAATGGAGAAAGTCCCAGAAACACTTAGTATATAGATTCAGGCTGCCAGTAAATTCAATGCCCAGAAGGAACAACTTTGCTCTATTTGATGCCTTTAGAAAGAAGGAACTGGAGCTTTGTCCTTTATCC
Source organism: Tylopilus cervinicoccineus (assembly GCA_038094635.1). NCBI lineage: Eukaryota > Fungi > Basidiomycota > Agaricomycetes > Boletales > Boletaceae > Tylopilus > Tylopilus cervinicoccineus. Next base: position 2,855 of record JBBPUK010000511.1, read on the forward strand.
ACAGTGACTCTAATGCAATGGAGGTGGACACAGTATGCCTAACCCCAGTACAATGAGCAGAACACATGCACAAGGGGCTGTGTTTCATTTGCCACAAAAAAGACTGTTCTACTTGTAATCATCAGTGCTCAGAAACTGGTACAACCTATACTCCTCAGATCATGACTCCTGCTCCTGCTGCATCTTCCCCATCTAGAAACCCCTTTTGCCCTACTGTGATCAGAACTGTGGAAGTCATAGAAGAAACTCTATCCCAGTCCTCACTTACCAAATATCTTAATGCCCTCAACACTAAGGATGTCTTCCAGGGAGAAGTTCTATAAGTTCTTGAGACTGTGTTTGATGAGGAAGAAGGAGCTCAGATTAAGAGAGAAACTGCCAATATCAAAGCTACAAACTTAGAGGATTTTTGAAAAGAAAGGATGCCCTGATGTCTCCTCTTCCTTATCAGATTGTGACTGTGATAGTAATAGATATGAAGGCTTAATCCATGCATGTCCCTTTAATCATACAGTCCAAAGAAATCATTGAAACCCAAGCCCTTGTGGACTATGGAGCTATAGGAAATTTCATTCATCTCAAACTAGTATTATAACACAGACTATTTATCATCTGTCTTAAAAAGAAGATGGTGGCCTGAAATGTAGATGGAAATATCAACAACTCTGGACTGGTTCAACTGACAACCCACCTGCCCATCAAGCTAGAAGATTGGCAGACTTAGAAAGACTTCCTCATAATAGAGTACAGAAAGAAGGAGGTTATCCTAGAATTACTGTAGTTGAAGAAAGTAAACTCTACCATTAACTGGAAGACTGGAATGCTCTAGTTCACCCCTCCCATACTGGCACTAACTGAAGATGATCTCCTCCCCCAGAGATATATACCTTGCTATCTGAGAATTGATCAAAGCATTTCACTAGAATGAAAATATCTGAAACAGTATCATTCCACCATTTATATCAATAAAACCATGATTATATTAGAAATTGCCCAAGCCATCCCCAGATGAGAAGTGACCCTATCATCAGAATTTCAGGCATTTGCCTTAGTATTCCAGAAGCCTCCCAAAGGAGAGCTCCCTCTAGTATGACCTTTCATTTATGCAATAGACCTAAAGGAAGGATTTCTTCCTAGCATATCCTTTGAATCCAAAGAAGATCAAAGTCTATAAGGAATTCATAAATGAATATTTAGCCTTAGGAAAAACCATACCATCAAAGTCCCCCTAAGCTGCCCTGTTTTTCTTTGTCCCAAAAAAAGATGGATCCTTATGGCCCTGCCAAGACTACTGATATCTAAATGAATTTACCATTGGAAATGCTTACTCACTAACTCTTATCTCTGATCTCCTAGACCAACTCAAAGGATCCCACTATTTCATAAAGTTTAATGTAAGATGGGGATACAACAACATCTGTTATGGCCACAAGGGCATAACTACAAAAGGTCATGAATTGCCTACCATGGATCTTGCTGGTGTTCAGCACAAGATGAGATCTGGGGTGTGGACAGTATGGATATGAAGGTCTTAGGGCTTGATGCCATACCTGATCTACATATAGCTGGGCATAAGATGGTGAGTAAAGCGCAGTCCAGCTATGGTCCATTATGAATAGGGGGTATCATATGAGGACAAGGGTCTAGGGTTCCTGGTGGCTAGAGTAGTCACCTAGGTCACATGATGTATATATGCTAAGGTATATAAGGCTTGGGACAGCTGAGGGCAACCTCAGTCTGTTCTCTTGTGAGTTTTCCCTATAACAGAGTGAGCCCTAGCTTGGGATGTTCCCCTGGGTTAGTGGGTGTAGGTTGTGCCTCTCTGGATAACAACGTCCTCGTTTAGATACCAACACAGCTTCTATATGTGTTTTCCTTTGGCCATTGTCTTAGATTGTTCTAGGGGTTATATCATTAGAACAGACTCTCGATGAGTCAAGACCCCCACCACAAGTTTCAGTGGACCTCTTATTGAAGAGAACATATAGTGAAGCAACAAGAGTTCTTTTATAGCTCTCAGATAGAACCACTGATTGAGGCAACCTGCTTCACCATTCATTCATCCTGGCCATTCTCCTAGTGAGGTTATGTCTTATGCGTGTTCAGCGTCATGTACTTCTCAGCAGATCTAGGTGGAGTGTTTTGTCTAGAAGGACTAGAGCTAGCCAGTCATGATCCACTTGCAAGCAAACTATAAGGGAGAGCCAGATGAGTGTCAGTACCCTATGCTCTATGGGAAAGAGCCTACCAAAGGCTGCACTCTATGTAGGGAGTCCTCAGGTCCTTTTCAAAGGTTCAGTAGCAGAGGTATTCTCGCTTTGTGTCTAAAGGTGGTCAGAAGTTGTGAAGTTCACACTCTCCACTTTAAAGAAAGAAAAGTGTTAAGCAAGTTGACCAACAAGCCTTTGTCAGGGTGAAAGAAGGAGCATATAGGACTACATGTCTTGGGCTATTGTTCAGCATAGTAAAGTTACTGGAAGTAACAGGCTTCCAGAAAAGAAACTAAAATGTTGGGGTTGACTGCTCTCCGCTAAGTAGAAAGTGAAGACTGTGCAAAGTTATATCCAATCCTTATGATAATTTCAAGGGAATTTTTTTCTGTTTTCTCCCTCCATAGCATCACCATCAGGGCTTATTGTTGGAACACCAATAGGAAGGATGAGTATAGGGAGTGGAGGGGACCATAAGGGACCCATAATGATCTTATGGGTTTATGATCATAGGAGATGAAGAAGGAGTCATGCAGAAGTCATGACGACTAATGAGCGACGGCCACATGGCATGGTTGCGAGTCATGAACATAGGACAAATTTTCACACAAGCTCAGTGGGCCACAAAAAAGGAACTCTTTTTCATGCCTAGTCCTGGACCCAGAGGGTCACAAGGTCCATTTTTGCCTGTAAAGGACAGTCTCCATGATGAAGTACCAGCTGTCAACCAACACAGGGGTAACATCCTTCCAAAGAATCAAAATGAAGGGTTGGCACAGTTGAGCTCACCTGCTATTCTCAAAAGATCAGCACAAGCACACCAGCTTGTCAAACAGTGATTATGAAGGATCATCTGGAGTTCAATCCATAGGAAGGGGATAGTGTTATGGCTGTAAGGGCATAACTGCAAAAGGTCATGAATCACCTGCCATGGATCTCACTGGTGTTCAGTGCAAGATGAGATCTGGGGCATGGACAGTGCAGATATGAAGGTCTTAGGGCTTGATGCCATGCCTGATCCACATGTAGCTGGGCATAAGACAGTGAGTAAAGCACAGTCCAGCTATGGTCTGTTATGAATAGGAGGTATCATATGAGAACAAGGGTCTAGGATTCCTAGTGGCTAGAGTAGTCACCTAGGTCACATGATATATATATGCTAAGGTATATAAGGCTTAGGACAGCTGAGGGCAACCTCAGTCTGTTCTCTTGTGGGTTTTCCCTATAATAGAGTGAGCCCTAGCTTGGGGTGTTCCCCTGGGTTAGTGGGTGTAGGTTGTGCCTCTCTGGATCACAACGTCCTTGTCCAGATGCCAACATAGCTCCTATACATGTCTTTCTTCGGCCATTGCCTTAGATTGTTCTAGGGGTTGTATCAACATTTGTATCAAGATAGAAGATCAATAGAAGACTGCCTTCATCATCCCATTTGACCTCTTTCAATCAACTGTCATGTTCTTTGAATTGAGAAACTCCCCTGCCACCTTTCAAGCATTTATGAATCATATCTTTAGAGATTATATCACAGAAGGATGGGTGGTGATCTATATGGACAATATTCTCATTCATTCCCTGATACTTAGTCTTCATCATGACTATACCAGACTGGTGCTACAATGACTTATGGAGCAAAAATTGTACCTCAAACTGGCTAAATGCTCCTTTGATGCAGCAGAGGTAGAATATTTAGGAATGATGGTTAGCCAAAACAAGATTACTATGAATGAAACCAAACTCACCACCATCAAAAACTGAAAAACTCCCACTAATGTTAAAGCTGTTTGGAGCTTCATAGGCTTCTGCAACTTTTATCACAAGTTTATTCTTGAATTTTCAGAGATCACTAGGCCACTCCTAGACCTTATCAAAAAGAACTCCTTCTGGAGCTGGTTATTAGCTTGTAAAGACATCTTCTACCACCTACAACAAGTTTTCACATCTGCCTCTGTTTTAAGCATGCCAGATACCTCCCAACCCTTCTTTCTCATGACTGACATATCTTTCATTATCACTGGGGCCATCCTAATGTAGAAATATATCAATGGAGACCTCCACCCTTATACCTATCTCTCAAAAACCTTAGGAGATGTGGAATAAACTATGACATCTATGACAGGGAATTACTCACAGTCATCTATGCCTTAGAAGAATGGCATCAGTACCTGTCAGAAACAAACCACCTAGTCACCATTATCACTGACCACAGAAACCTCATCTATTTTAAACAATCAAAGAAACTATTCTGCTGATATGCCAGATGGTAGATCTTTCTATAGGATTTTGACCTGATTTTCTAGTATTGCCTGGCATCTAGCTTGGCCCCCACCAATGCCCTCTCTTGGAACCATCTTATAGATACCAATGACAACAACTCTGAACTGCAACTCCTGCCAGAAGACCTGTTCCTCAATGCCATTGACACCACCCTCCTTGAAAAGATCACTATGTTCTCTGCTACTGACCCAGTTGTTCTTACCACCCTCTAGTATCTCAAAGGAGATCCCACCCACTTCCATCAATCTTCCTCTGCCAATTGGATCTTTGATTGAGAAAAACTTTACTTCAAAGGCTACATTTATGTTCCTCCCATTGAACAGCAAGCCCTTGTCACCACCCTCCATGAATCATTTACAGGAGAATGTGGGAGTATTCATTGTACTTAGAATCTTATTCAGAGGGACTTCTGATGGCTAGGTCTTTTTTTTTTTGTCTGACATTTCATAACTGGTTGCACTCTTTACCAAGCCAACAAAATCAATATCCATCCAACTGTACCTCCACTCCATTTTATCCTGTCCACCTCTCTTCATTCATTTTCTACTCTGTCTGTGGATCTCATCACTGGCCTCCCACCCATTAAAGGCTTTGACTCTATTATGATCATGGTTGACCATGGCCTTACAAAGGGGGTAATCTACACTTCCTGTCAATCTGATATCTCTGCTGAAGAAGTAGCCCAACTCTTTTTTAAATATGTCTTTTCCAGAGTTAGTCTTTACAATAAACTCATCTCTGACTGTGGCCCACAGTTTGCCTCTGCATTTGCCAAAGAACTTGACCAACTCCTGCAATATAATGTTGCCCTCTCTACTGCCTACCACCCCCAAATCAATGGAGAAACCAAAAGGATTAACCAAGAACTGGAGACCTATCTCTGCCTCTTCTATAATGGTCTTCTTCAACAATGGATAGATCTCCTTAAGATGGTAGAGTTCCACCACAACTCCTCAGTGCACTCCTCCACCAACAAGACCCCATTCTTTCTCCTCTTTGAGTATGAATCCCACACCTACCTCCCTCTGGGCATAACCTTTCTCCCTGCATTACAAACATACCTAGATACCATTGACTTCATATGAAGGGAAGCCCCGGCCACTCATGAGAAAATACAGCATTTCATGAAGAAATGGATCACTGCCCATTTTTGCCCCTGGCAGATCAGAGACATGATATGGCTAGAAGCCCAAAATCTCTCTCATCCAGGCCTTCCTTGAAAACTTGCCCCTAAAAAAGAAAGCCCCTTTGAAATAACTGAAGTACTTTCCCCCCTAGCATACTGGCTTAAACTCCCTTCAACTTGGAAGATACATGATGTCTTTCATGCCTCCCTTCTCTCTATCTACTGAGAAACCACCAAACATGGATCTAATTACCTCCACCCACTGCCTGATCTGATTAATAGAGAAGAAGAATATGAAATTGATTGGATCTTACATCACAGGGGACCACCATCAAGAAGGCAGTATCTTGTGACCTGGAAGGGCTACCCTGACTTGGAACAGATCTGGGAATCTGAACAAAATCTGCATCACACCTCAGATCTACTCCAAGTATATAAGCAAGCTCATTACCTTTGACCCTATGCCCTCTACCCCATCTGAAAACACCCTCATTGACCTTATTCCCCCATATATTGTCTTTCTTCTTATTCATCTATTACATTTCATTCTTCTAGTCATCATAGTCCCCTTACTGTCTCATTACTTTTGTTCCTTCTCTATTCAATACATTTAGTTATGATCTATTTAAGAACTGCTTGAATCTCCTCTGGCCAGAACCCTTCTCAAATCTATCTCAACAAATTATCTCACTCTTCCATCCCTCTTCACCAGCTCACCAATGCCAACATAAACTGACTCTTTTTTGCATCTTGAAAACATATCTCTTTGTCCACAAAAGACCTCCTTTGAATAGAGAGAGCCTTATAGGACTTGCATCTGGCCCTTTCCTTTGAAGCATTGATCAATGATGAATCCCCACTTGCCCTTTTATACTCCACCTTTTTTTAGACCTCTAGGCTAGTCCTCATCACAGCCCATCCTACTACTGATGCATCTGAAGAAACACATTTGATTATGGAGATGGTGCAAGATATCAAACAATGAGCTCACAACCCTCTTCTGTTGGTGATGGACCAGTTGGGACTGGCTGCTCTTATGGCTATAATAGAAGAAAATGTCAGATATTAAGCTTTGATATCCTTCCCATCCCCATCTCCCAGCCTGTCTGCATCCTTCTCTCCCTTGGATGGAGGGGAACTCACTCTTCTGGAACTATGAAATCAGATATTTCTATATCATAACAAAAGGGTGAATCCACTGGCCACTTCAGATTGATGCTTCACTGATGCATGCCAGTAGTGTTACTATCTTGGGCACTCTATTCTTAACTGTAGTTTCTATTTCTGCTTCTGATGCATTCTTCCTCACCCTAGACATGTTGCTGCAGTGTGTCCTCACTTAGACCACCTCCATTCTTCTCTTCCCTTCCCTGGTTCCCCCCATGCCAGCTCCTCCCAGCCCTTATCTATTTCTATACCCAGACCACTAGCTGAAAGAATCTTTGACCATTCTTTTTGTCACAACACTCAGGAGACCACTGCTGAGGAGAAGAATATCCAGTTCTCTCCAACTATGACAGCAAGAGATGTTTTTACAGATAATTATGATGATTCAATGGATGAGATTGAGATTACAAATATTCCAGGATCTCCTATCCTGGAGACAAGAGGTTATTGAGGTCAAAGCTAGGGAGCTTTAAAGATATGGAAGGGGTAATGTTATGTGTTCAGAGGTTCTCTTTGTATACCCCCACTCTTTTTTCTCATTTCCCACCTATGCATTTCATGATTCCCCTTTTATCTTATATTTGCTCCAGTATGTGTTGAGAGCAATGTCTGTTATCTGATCATATACTGATGATCTACTCTTATATCATAGCATCAGTGGCCTTCCTTCTCTAGATATGTCTTTGAACCACTAGTGATGCCTTTCTCCCTTTCCTAGTATTCCTTTTCTTAGTTAGATGGTCCATGTCCTACTGGTTTGCCCTACAAATAGGGTCCTCACATGTACTAGTGCTTCAGCTTGTTCTATACAATCATATGTACTAGAACTCCTCCTCAGAATAGTGTGCTACCTTGCCCCTTATGTGAGTATTCTCTATCTTTAACCCTCAACTACCTCTTTAGTGGTTCTTCCCTTCAATAGTAAAAGAGATTGTTCTAGTGATTGATCTCACTGTTGCTAACCAATTGTCTTAGTGAGTTTGTGCCATCCACATAGTTACTACTTATCCATGCTGTCTGCACAAGAAGGGTCTGTGTCATCTATGCCAACATCAATATCCTTGTGATAGGATTCACTGTTCTATTAGTTATTTTAGTATGTTTGCATTAGATGCCATCTGTACCATAACACTTACACCCTTGGCTCATGAATCAGACATGTGCACCACACCTATAATCCTCATTTCTATATTGTCTATAGCCTAGATCATAAATCCTTATCTTGATGAGTAATTCTAGCCTGATGGCAAGCTCTGCCAAGATCTATAGTGACCATTTTATCCATTATGCCCTTGCAGCCATAACACTACTTCCTTTTTAGTGATTGAACTCTGGATGATCCTTGAACTGATCTCCATGATAATGGTGAACTTATGCCATGTCAATCTTCTGAGAATAGCAGCTGAGCTCTTAAGTACCTTAAATGAGTGCTGTCTCAGAATGCTACATTGTGAGGAGACTTCCTTTTGCAAGTGAAACACAAACCCTATAATATCTTGATGAGCCCACCTCTTGCAAGGTGAGACAGGACTAGTGACTTGTGACTTGATTCACCTAAGGGATGCCTCCATACTAGGCAAAAAATTTGTCCTACTTGTATGACACACAACACTGCCATGTGGCCATCACTCATTGGTCACACCAGCTTCCACAGTACTTCCTTCTCATCTTCTAGTATTATTTAAGGAGCAGTCATCACTTCTTGCCATACATTCCTCTTGCTCTCTTCAGGGTCATCTATATGGCTTCCCCTACTCCCTATGCTCATTCTTTCTAGCAATGTCCTAATACTATACTCTAATAAAGGGATGCCATCTGATGGCTGAACAGAGAAAGAAGAAAAAATTTCCATATTTTCTTTAAAGTTCACATGGATTAGAATCTTCATCACCTTTGCTTTATCTTGTAGGGAGTGGTGGACCCCAGGTTTTGGTTTCTTTTCTAGAAGCCCCTATACTCCCAGTTGTTGCAATGCTGAACAGTAGCCCTGGATCTGAATATCCTATATGCTCCTTCTCCTGCCCTGATAAAGACTGATGTTGGTCTTTCATTTTGTTAATCAGGAATAATATCCCTTCCAACTGCTTTTTGAGAGGACTGATGCTATCTGCTACTGAACTTTTTAATAAGGGCCCAAGAACTCCCTTCTTAGAATGTGGCCCAAAGGCTCTTATACCCATTGAGACTTGGATTCACCAAACATCTGTCTGGCTCTACCTCATTGTTTGCTTTCAAGTGGACTATGACAAGCCAGCTCTAGCTCTTCTTGATGAAAACTTTCCAAAGGATCTGCCTAGAAGTATATGATACTGAATGCACATGTGGTATAATCTCACCTGAGGGAAGGCAAGATGAATAAATGGTGGAGTGGAATGCCTCTTGCTAACCAGTGATCTTCCCAGAGCTAAAACAAAAACTCTTTTACTCTCTATACATCCTCTTCATCAAGAGGTCTGATACATCTGTCAGTAATACCAGGGGTCTTTGACTGATCAACAGTCTATTCCAATGATACAACCTCTAGAACAATCCAAGTGTGATGATTAGGAAAGACATATATAGGAGTCTATGATTGTTGAGCAAGGATGTCTTTAAGAATTCAATCATACCAATGCTCACTGAGGGACCTCCTTTATGGGGGAAAACTCAAGAGAACAGACTAAGATTGCCCTCAGCCATTCTAGCCTTTGTATACCATAGTGTATATATATTATGTGACCTAGGTAATCTGTACATACTGGGCTACTCTGTGCCCTTGTTGCCACCTGACACCCCCTTTTTATGTCCAGACCTTAGCTGGCTGTGCCCCAACCATAGTGTTGCACCTTATGCTCTTGACTCATGGATCAGACATGTACACTGTATCTATAACCCTCATTTTCATATTGTCCATGGCCTAGATCCCAGATCCTTATCTTGATAGGTGATCCTAGCCCAATGGCAAGCTCTGCCAAGATCCATAGTGACCATTTCATGAGCCATTATCCATTATACCCTTATAGCTGTAACATTACATTATATATTTTAGTACTTTGTATGCTCTCTCTTTGCTTATATCACTGCCTCAAGTCTTCTAGGCATACTCTCAATTAGTTTCCAACACTTCTAAACCTCTATCTTTCCCTACTCTATCTTAATTCTCTTCTAAAGCTTTCAAACTCCTTTTGCTGGTTTTTCATAGCTATTGAATCTTTTTTTGAGATATGATTAGAGGTACTCAATAGGACTGAGGTCTTGTGACTATGCTGGCCAGTCAAGAAGCCTAATTCCTTGAGTTTTGAACTAGTTTTGAGCCCTTTTGAAGGAGTGTTTAGAATCATTATCTTGTTGAAAGATAATGCTTTCTTTAGGAATTCCAGAATTTTCCATGCTCAGAAGTGGATTGTCCTCTAGAATGGACACATACTGCTCAGTATCCATCCTCCCCTCCACCTCTGCAAGTATCCCCTATTATGATCACATATTGCATGGGACTATATCTCTCAAGGATCACAGTATATTTATTTCTTTTCACTTGCATCTAGTGTGCACTTTGCTTTTTTTTCTTTCTAAGGCCATGTGATCAGTCATGTGATGATGCTGATAGAGCTAGATATTAAAGAGTTCAAAGACCACCTAGATAGCATGTAGGATATAAAGTACTGGCTATCTGGTCTCTTGTCATTGTCAGTAGTACTTTTATAGTATGCTTTCTATTTCTTGTGAAATGGACACTTGGGTCTAGGGTCTATTATAGGTGGATCTTGTGTCAGTTCTGATCTTCTAATATGCATGCTCAGCATACTTTCTCCATTTGATTACATTAGAGCATCACACAGGAGATGGCTTTAATCTCCATCTATAGATGCTGTGCTTCTTTGATAGAAGCAATTCCATATGGCTATAAAACAGCCCTATTAATCTCTGCTGTGGCAGCATAGAATTGCTGATTACTATTGCCTTGAGGATGACATGAGATAGAGATAAGAGTTATCAGAGAAGGGAATTATATATATATGATAGCTAGTCTATATATCTACAGCTGACTCCTCCATAGTATATAAACCCCCAGAATGAATGGCTAGCTTCCTAGCTTCTTCTCTTTGGTTTTTTTCCCTTATATCTGAGGACTCATAGGATCTACTTCAAGCTCCACTATACTGACTTTCATACACACTTGGTGACTGTTATGTGAGTCATTATACTATGATCTTGCCATAGGCAGAAGTACAAGGCTGTTATATTTCTATATTGAGCAAGTGAGGTGAGTGACTAGAGATAAGTTCAAAGACTAGACTAGAATGAGTTGATAGGCAGGAGCTGAAGCCACCATGTTCCTAAAGACCAGAGATATGAGTGATGAAGTCTGGAAAGACCCAGAGACAAGTGACTGGAGTTTAGAGTCTGAGGGACTATAGATGAGTGATAAGAGTTTAGACTTTGAAGGACTACAGATGAGTAACAAGATCTAATAAGATCTAGAGATAAGTGACTCTCCATAGATAGGAGCTGAAGCTATTATAGTCCTGGGATGGAGAGAGACCTTTAACAAGATCTGGAGTGATGAAGTCATAAAGACCTGGAGATAATGAGGGATGAGAGAAGAGTCTTGAGAACTAAGAAAATCAGATCATATGATGAATATCTACATCAAATGTTGATAAGATTAAGACTGAAAAATATAGACAAGCTATTGTAGCTTAAGTAGTGCTTGGAGATAAGCATGACTAAGCAAAGAGAAAGTGATAGAACATTGAAGAACAGCAATGACAAAGAGGTGGTAGGAATTATATGATATAGAGAGTGAATAGGAAAATAAGAAGAAGTCATATAATGAAAGGAGCCAATAAGAGGAAAGTAGGGGAAGTAGAAGGTAGAAGGCTAGTATAGGCATACCAGGGTAGCAGAGATAGAATCAATGGTAAGAAGATAGCATAGAGAGTGAAGGATGGAATAGAGGACATCTGGAATAGAAAGAGCAGGTTTACAGACAATGAGAAAGCTAGTAGAACAAAGAAAAAGAATTGTAATAGTGACCTATAAACTACTCTTAACTTCAAGTGAGCCCCTTAGATTTTAGGATTGTATTATCTCTACTCCATTCCAGCCCATGCATTCTTAAACCATCAAGGAATCTCCTTCA
>JBBPUK010000512.1:0-13004 GCA_038094635.1 Tylopilus cervinicoccineus
TTAGAGAGATTCTCCAGTGCCGTGGCAACGTCCGTCGACAACGTGACGGTGGTAGATCCGGACGCAGAGTTTGAAACATTGTAGGTGATATTAGTATTTGGGGTACCGCCTCGAACATTATGAAATTCGATAGAGGCTTGAACGGGGTCGATGAGAGCAAGCATTTGAACGTATGGGTCGCCCATGTTTCCCGAGGAGTTGAAGTCGCCAAAATTATAAAGGGTATAGATCGAGCGCAGGACATTATCACCGATCAACCAGTCGCTGGACAAAGAGTCAGATCGGTTACGATGCGGTATGAATCTGAAGAACCAACAATTGACCAGCTCCCACGGACACGGCCTGTGGAATGAAGGAACCCACACAGGAGTTTGGGTCGCCCAGAGCAGTAGGCGAGACATCGAGTGGATGGATGGGAAAGATCTGGTTGCTTGACAACACGTCAACGGATATTTGGTTCAAGAGAACGGGAGGAGGGGGGGGGGGGGGGGGGAGGACATACTCTATTTGAAGGGCCATGTCAATCTCAGCTTCGCATGGAACAGTCCATTGGCCGAGACTGGAATCATACTGTGCGCCAGAAATGCCACCGTAAATGGCTGTGCACACGTCGGTAGGTGCGTACCTTGAGATGGTCGTCCGTCAATGATTCGTAGGACGACAATTGATGAGCGGCTTACGTGTACGATGTCCCACTGTCGAGTGAAACAACGGCCTTGCTCGGTGGTGCCTCGGGTACGGTCGTCGAGACGGTATGTGTCTGCGTTCCGACAATAAACGAATCCAAAAGGACATTCCAACGTGCCGGTGCGGAGACAGGCCATGTTGGGATCGTATTTGTATTTGTCACGTTGGCATATGAGGGATCTGTTTCGCCGACGGTAAGGGTACCCTGTACAGCATCACCGTCTGAAGTGCTTTGTAACGAAAATGCAATGAAATTGGGTTCGGTTAGATTATCGTGAAAGAGGTTATAGAGCAACGTCCGCCCAGAGGACGAGCCAGTCTGGTTGATCGCAGCATCGATATGAGAAAGGGAATCGAAGCCAAGACCCAAAATGCCTGCTGCCCCATAAGACGTTCCCGGGTTCTGAGCTGAGGTGACGTTGAGGAAGGCTTGCTGAGGTACAGTGATGCTGTGCCAGAGATTAGCTATGGGTGTGCAAGAGAGCCAGATGGCCGAGATACCCGGCAAAGTCGGTTGAAGCAAACGCTACTTGGCCCTGGGCCCAGCCAATGCCATACTACCTGACGTGAGTCGACAGATGAAGGGCCGATGCTGCTGACACGTACAGTGAGGTTCAAGCTGGTCGACTTGGAAGGATGTCAAGGTGAGAGCAAGAGGGAGAGAGGGGAGTGCTACTGACGCTGGCCTCGGCATCTGGGAGCGAGCCCGACGTCGGGAGCACCCAGAGATCTTGAAATTGCGGCCATGGTCAGAGCACAGGACGAGCGGTGGCGTGGGAGAACACACCAGACGAGCCCGTGTCGAGTTGCAAGGGAAAAGCTGGAACTGCAGGTGAGTCGTGTGAGCACGAGGATGGGGTGGCCAGTCGTACCAACGCCCCCGATGGTGATCTGCGAGGGGGCGCGTAAGAGACGAGTGGGGCAGGGCACGAGAGACGTACGTTGGCGATGTAAATCATGTCCTGTACGTCACTAGAAGAAAAGGTGCGTGCAGCGGCGTACAGCGGGCGGGTCACGGACGCATACCTGAGAGAGAGAGACGAGCCTGCGCTGGAGACAGCGAGGAGCGCCGGGCCACTTGGGCGACGGCGCACGGCGGGTCTGTGGATCGATATGTGGGCGGGCATGAACGAGCGAGCGAACGGTGCGTGCGTTGCAGGCGCGAGCACGTGACACCCATCTCCTCGAGCGATGACCACGAGCAGCGCCGTCCTCCGCCTCATCAACCTCGTCGCCCAGCGCCCCGCCTGTCCCTGCCATCGCTGCACGTCCCACCCCCACCCCGCGGCGGCGATCACCCAGCTCAGACAGCTCGCCACCCCAGCCCATGCCGTCCAGAAAGAGTACGCCTTCGAGGTGCGTCCCAAGCTCACCACACACCCGTCGCAGCTCATCAACATCCTGAGCAAGGTCGCGGCATCCAACCTCAGGTTCGGGCATGGCGTCACTCGCGAGGTGGGCATGGATTTCAAGAACATGAAGGCGCGCAAGGTATCCCTCACCTCCGCTTGTCCTTTCTGTCCTACATTTCTGTCCCCCAGGTTGGCGTCTTCACCGACCCCGTCGTAGCCAAGCTCAGACCAATGGCTGTCGTCAGTCGTCCGCCTCCGCCTCCCCTTTGTCCCAATCACCCCTCTCTCTAGGCTCTCGAGTCCCTGCAATCTCAGGAGGATCTCCCTTTCAAAGTCTTCGACCAAGTCGTGGCTGAGCCCACAGAGGAGAGCTGGAGAATGGCCATCGACTGGGCGAGGAAGCACGACTTTAGCCATTTCCTCGCGTGAGTGCTGCGTCCGACCGCTCGAATCCCCTGACCCCCATCATACATTACAAAGCGTTGGAGGCGGAAGTGTCATCGACACCGCCAAAGCTGCAAACTTGTCCGTGCCCTCACATCCTCCAGCCTCCACGGCCTGACCCCCTGCTAGATTTACCGTCTACAAGGACAACGACCTGATGGACTTTGTCAATGCTCCCGTAGGCAAGGGCCTTCCCATCTCTCAGACATTGCGTCCTCTCATTGCGGGCAAGTACCATCCCGTGCGGCCCTCTTCGCTGTAGTCCGACCCGTTCACAGTCCCTACTACGGCCGGAACCGGCTCCGAGACCACCGGAGCGGCAATTTTCGACGTTACTTCCCGTGCTTTCAAGACCGGTATTGCGAGTCGCGCCCTCAAGCCGGTATTGGGCGTGGTCGACACTGGCAACACTGAAAGTTGTCCAACACAAGTACACATCAGCGCTGGCCTTGACGTCCTGTTCCATAGTATGGAGAGTTACACCGCGATTCCGTGAGAGCGACACCAAGTGGTTCAGCTTGTCTTTGCTCACCCTTGTCAGTTACACCGAACGTACACCGCGTCCGGCCAACCCAATCTTGCGCCCAGCATACCAGGGGAGCAACCCAGTCGCCGACATCTTCTCCATGTGGGCACTCAGAACCACAGTCAAATATCTTCCTCGAATTGCCAAAGATAGTGCCGATCACGAAGCAAGAAGCCAGATGCTGTATGTATCTTTGACGGCATTCCTTGTATACAGCTCACATGGGCATTGTAGCCTCGCTGCCTCCTTTGCTGGTATCGGATTCGGAAATGCTGGCGTGCATCTGTGTCACGGGATGAGCTACCCGGTCTGTTCCCGTGGTTCAAACTTCCTCTGATTTGTTGACGAGCGCCGGTCAGATTTCCGGTTTGAACAAGAGCGGTCCCAAATATAAACACCCAGGATACCAAGTTGACCGCCCGATCATCCCCCATGGTATCAGGTATGCCATAGAGTCTGCCTGTGCTTGATTGTTGCTAACTGCAGACCGTGCATCAGTGTTGCCCTTACAGGACCTGCAGGTAGGTCTCAAGCTTTGACAGTCCAATGGCTCTCATCTCCCACCAGTTTTCCAATTTACCGCACCATCGTCACCCGACCGCCATCGGGAAGCACTCGCGATCTTTAACAACACAACGATCACCGACCCCTCAATTACCAGCATTCCAGATTCCGAGATTGGTTCGTATTTGTATGAATCAATTGCTCGCTTCCTCGACGGGCTCGGTGTTCCGCGCGGTCTGAAGGCAGTGGGCTATACGAAGGACGACATTCCTAGACTTGTCGAGGGTACACTCCCACAACGTCGTGTGCTGGACCTTGCGCCGAACATTGGCAATGTCGCCGGAGAAGATGGAAGGGAACATCTGACGCGAATCATGGAGGCATCGTTGGAGTACTGATCGTTGTACCATCGTGCTATTTGAGTGTAAAATGAGAAGTAGCGTCTAAGTATTCGTCATGACGCCGCCACCGACATGGACAATGACCGACCACAAACACCGAAGCAGATTCAAACCGTGCATTGATCTTCACGACGGCAAAGTGAAACAGATCATCGGCGGCACCTTGTCAGACGCTGATCCAGGAGCACTCAGGACGAATTTTGTCGCGAGGTTGGTGCGCTAACCGTCGAGTGTGAATGTCATTCCATCATCCCCAGCCAATCTGCAGGTGATTTTGCACGTTTGTACAAACAGTATGACTTGCAAGGTGGGCATGTCATAAAATTAGGACCTGGAAACGAGGACGCTGCGAGAGAGGCTTTGAAGGCATGGCCAGGTGTGTATCTCGCAATCTCGGTCATCTGATACAATGCAACATCTCCATCGGACGCTCCAGGTGCTTTGCAGATAGGCGGCGGAATAACTGCTGCGAATGCACAAGAATGGCTAGATGCAGGGGCTAGTAAGGTGGGCACAGCGTCGCGGTCTGGTTTCTGTCTGAGTCTCTTCAGGTCATCGTGACATCGTATCTTTTTCCTGGAGCGAAATTCTCGCGAGAGAGACTCGATGCCATTTCCAAGGCCGTGGGCAGAGACAGGCTTGTCGTGGATGTGAGGTTAGCCAACCGTTTGTGCTGTGTACAGATGGCCCCATGTAACATGCTCACGGCTGCGACGAATAGCTGTCGTCGGCGAGGAGGGAAATGGTTGGTAGCGATGAACAAGTGGCAGGACATCACAGATATGGAGGTAACCAAAGGTGGGCCGGGAACGACTCTCTGTCTTGTCCTAGGATGAACGTGCTGGCCTAGAATCACTCGACATGTTGTCAGGGTACTGTAGGCAAGTGTATGGTATTGGTTAAACGGGAGCGTCTGACCCTATCCAGTGAATTTCTCATCCATGCCGCGGATGTCGAAGGACTGTGCCAAGGAATCGACGAAGACCTTGTGAAGCGCAAGTACCCCATCTATCTATGTGCGCATCGTGGACTGAACCAGATCCCAGAACTCGGGGAATGGGTGACGATACCAACGACGTACGCCGGGGGAGCAAAACGTAAAGTGATCTCGAGCACCAATTCGTAGGTTAGCTGAGCATGCACAGATGCCTCGGATCTGGCTCTCGTGGATTCACTTTCGCATGGAAAAGTTGATCTGACGTATGGGAGGTAAAGTCGCTCCTTGGAATCTTTCACAAGACAGGTCTTGACTATAATGCACCCAAGTTCGCTCGATGTTTTCGGAGGGACGCTCGTGAAACTTCAGGATCTCGTCGACTACATGATAGTGTAGACATGTTAAACGCACTAGTCGTGAGAAATGTGGCTAATAAACTGTACAGTTTTAGCTTGCGTAAGCGGTACAAGTACAACGGCCTCCTGATCACAGACAGCACCGCCAAAATGCCCGCCAAAGTCAAGGCCTACGAGCTCCAGTCCAAGTGAGCATCCGACGCGTAACCACTTTATGCCATCTCACCGTGCCGTGTCTCTTCATAGGACCAAAAGTGACTTGACCAAACAACTTGTCGAGCTCAAGAATGAGCTGCTTGCCCTCCGAGTGCAAAAAACCACCGGGGGGGCTCCTTCAAAACTTACCAAAATGTGCGTCCTGGTCATGGCTTTGTGTTTGCTCATGGCCCCAACTCGTCCGCAGTAACGTCGTGCGCAAGTCGATCGCACGGGTCTTGACTGTGATGAACCACAAATCGCGTCAAAATCTGCGTGAGTACTACAAGCACAAGAAATACCTTCCGCTCGACCTTCGGCCGAAGAAGACCCGTGCAATCAGACGGCGACTGACCAAGGTGAGACACTGAGCCTGATCTCGGTCGTGGTGCTGAGACGACTCTGATCTGTAGCACGAGGCATCGCGAAGGACGGAAAAGCAGCACAAGAAGGACGTCTACTTCCCACTGCGTAGATACGCAGTCAAGGCATGATGTTGCGGCAGCAGATTGTGTCTTGCCCCGCTACTGTCGTTTACATGCATCTTATGTGTACGTCCTAGGCCCTGATCAACGTGAATACCGTGCTTCGTTCGATGTCTGAAAGTACGGCCAGGAGGGATGGGAAATAGAGCAACACGTGTTGAGGAGCGCACCATGTTCGGCACAAGTTGGGCCATTTCGTCTGCCCCGACCATTATCGCTTACACCATCATGTCTCCACCTGGCAACCGTCTCAGAAAACCAAGCCATGTCGACCTCGACTATCGGCCATCCCAGATGTTGCCCAGGTCCGGCCAGGACATTCCTCCTCCCCCACGAGAGCCCTGCCCTGTTCCTGGCAGCAATCCCGCAAGTCAGTACACCCTGCTTGACAAACTCGGTACAGGCAGCTTCGGCACGGTCTACAAGGCAATACACAACGAGACCAAACAGATAGTCGCCATCAAACAAATCGGTGCGTGCCCTTGCCCTTCCACTTCAGCGTCTGACCCGTCGTACCCCAGACTTGGAAGACTCGGATGACGACATACTCGAGATCCAGCAGGAAATAGCCAGCTTAGCTCAGTGCGACTCCGAGTATGTCACACGATACTACGGCTCCTTTGTTGTGGCGTACAAGTTGTGGATAGTCATGGAGTACCTCGCCGGAGGATCATGTCTCGACTTGCTCAAGGCTGGCGTCTTTTCAGAGGCACACATCGCAGTCGTCTGTCGTGAGCTCCTTCACGGCCTCGTTTATCTCCACTCCGAGGGCACTATCCACCGTGATATCAAAGCGGCAAATGTCTTGCTCTCCGCCGAAGGCAAAGTCAAACTCGCAGATTTTGGCGTTGCAGCGCAACTTACGAGCACTTTGAGACATACATTCGTTGGTACCCCCTTCTGGATGGCGCCAGAAGTCATACGTCAAGCTGGATACGATGCTAAGGCAGACATGTGGAGTCTGGGCATAACCGCGATCGAGATGGCAATGGGCGAGCCGCCCCTGGCAGAGTACCACCCCATGCGGGTACTCTTCCTCATTCCCAAGGCAAAGCCTCCAACTCTCGAGGGCAGCTTTAGCCCCGCTTTCAAAGAATTCGTCTCCTTATGCCTCACAAAGGATCCTGCCGTGGTACGCTATCCCTATTTTCGTTTGGTACGTTCTCACGCGCTACTCAGCGTCCCCCCGCCAAAGAGCTTCTCCAACACAGATTCGTCAAGAATGCGAAGAAGACGGCATACCTTACGGAACTGATTGAACGTTATCAAGAGTTTCGCTCCCAATCTCCCCAAAAGGGCCTCCAAACATATCAACCCACTGTCAGGGGAACCACCAACTGGGAGAGTAACGCCACGATACGCAGTGAATGGAACTTTGACACCATCAAGTCTTCGTCTGTCATGGGGACGTTCAGCAGTGCTGCTAGGGACCTGCTTCCTGATATGGATGACGAAGAAGTTGAGGACGATCCTTTGGTCTATGACGACGAAGACCAGTCTGTTGATACAGCAGGTGCTATCAAAGGTAGCGAGCAATTGGTATCTAGTGGTATTGGGATGAGTCACCAGGCAACACATTCCACTGTTATGATCAAATCCCTACCCGAAGGACAGGACTCGGACATGCACACTCACCTCGCTGCGACGGATGCCTCGCCGAGTGATTCGGGAGTTTCGTCTGTGCCCGTCACTCCACCAGAGGGCGAAGTGCCTCGAGATGCGCCACCTGCCTACAGTGGTTCTGTCCTGTCCATGAAACGTTCGTCATATGCCGCAAGACACAGAACGACGGGGGCTGGGACGGTCATGCGAGAGGCTGATCTAGGTTCTGGCATAGATACGATCAGACCAGTGAAGAAGGTCGACACCGTCGGCTCTTTGAGGCTCTCTGCGGAGTATGTCGGGACTGCTCGTAGCAGAGACGATCCCTCGCAGTCTCCACCATCGACTTCACCCGTCAAAGAACGTTCGTCTAAGCGAAAAGCGAGCGAATCTGAACGGGCTGGGCAAGCCATGGTCGATGACGTTGTCCTTCCGGTCCTGCAGCACGTAAGCGCAGCCCGAGCAACCTTGCCTGGCGTCTTTTTGACCATCCCCCAAAGGCCATTCGCGACGACATGGATGCTCGAGAAATCGAGTCGTTGAGCATGATAGCTCGTGGTTTTGCTGACCTGCGCGACGCAAATGCATCCCTCTCTTACAATGTCATCCTTGACATTCTTTCTGGCATCAACGAGTGCGTCTTCTTGTGTGCGTGCGGCCAACTTGGCTAACATGTGTGTGTGTATATGCAACTTTAGAAACCCCGTCGTTCGACAGCACGTGCAGACCTCTCGTGGACTATTTCCTCACAAACGCATCATTCGGAAAAGCGAAATGACGGCAAGGGGCTTGGTTGTCACCGAAGTTCAAGAGGACATCTCCGGTCCCGCACCAGATGCGAGTAGCTCGTCATCGGCTCACACTCTCAAAACAGATGACCCAGCTGCTCAAGCACGGAAATCACCCATCGCCGAACTCTTGTACATGCGTTGGCTTGAAGGACTCCGGATCAAATGGCCGAGTATTTTGTCGTCATGAAATGGCAAGTTCGATGAATGGAATTTTCGGCGCGGCCCACCACTTCAGTCTCTGCCCCAGTCTGGGAATTTGCCGAGGTCCAGGTCACGATTGCAATGACCAGTATCACCCACCCTTCATGCGCGAGACGAGCAAATATTCACATGTATGTATTTTATGGATGCAATGTCTTACGGTATCATATGGTTCATAATCCTTCCAAGTACAACAAGGCTGTGTGTGGTTCCGCTGAAAAAAAAAAAAAAAAAGGAAGAAGAGATGAAAAAAAAAAAAAAAAAAGACCGTAGTTGATAAAGGGACAAGATAGATAGTAATGTACCCATGTGCAACACCCCCAGGTTCTGGATCAAAGAAGAACACTGCCAGCTACAGCGGCGATAAGGGTAGCAATACCTGATAACACAAGTGATGCAGTACTAAAGTGCTCGGCTCCACTCTTCTGATTTGCATGAGGAGCACCAGAAGCGCCGTGAGACGAACCCGACTGGGAGCCCGAGCCTGAACCCGAACCTGTACGGTGAGCCGAGGATGAAGGCCTGCCATGCAGTTTTCAAAGCCCACTCCCAGAGGACATAAAATAAAATAAAATGCTTACATGGTCTTGTGCGCCGTCGTGTTCGCCGTAGGAGGCTTGACATTAGGATTGCCAACTTGTGCAGGAGTGACGGGAGAGGCGGCATCGAGTGCATTCTGGTACGATCCTAGACCATCCATTTGTGCGAGCGATACACGCTTCCATCCGTTTGCAACCATCAAAGGATACGCATTCATAAAACTCGTCACCGCCAAGTCAGACAACTCGTGTTCCAGTATAACGAGACCAGGGGTCTTGGGACCTTGGGTATTCATCACGTCCAGCAAATCCATACAGTAAAATAAACCCAAGTCACCCACCAGTGAGCCACGTCTGCATCTGCGTGCCAACCTTTTCCAGTGAGGTTCCAGGAGGGTTTTGGTCAAGTGTCCAGTCGTCAGTACTGAGAGGCAAGAAAGAGAATCAAAACAAAAAAAAAAACGACAGTCGAGTAGAAACAACCTACTCCTGGTTCCAGATGACCGTAGTCAACCCAAAGACTTCCTTGGCAATAGCGCGGACGCGCATATCACTGTCACCATAAGGGGGCCGCCAGAATCGGGGGACACGCCCCCCCGTGGAGTTATGGACGAGCCACATGGGCCAGCCCAACTCGGCCATCACCTCTTCGTTGGACTTGGTGGTCATAAAAGGATGTGTCCATGTGTGTATGGCGATGTCGTCCTGGTTGTTGATCGCGGTTTGAAACTCTTGCGGGTGCGTGAGCATGTTCTGTCCGATAAAAAAGTGGGTCGCGTGTTCGTTATTCTTGACGAGGAAGTCGTACAGGGCAGCCGAAGACTAAGAAGGGGGGTCTGTCAACACGTCACGCAACAAATCAAGGCAACTCACTGGCAGCGGGCCGTCGTCAAAACTGAGTGCAACCACGCCAGGCGGAGCATCCCAAATATCGCCAGGAATGACACACTTGTATGTCGAGGAGCAAACAGTGGAGGCATTGGGATCATAACCCGGGGGATACGTTGGGTTCTCGGAACCGCTGCCCGTAGACACGGGAACGTCTGGAATCTTGCCGGCCGCGATGGCATTGTTCAACGCATCGGTCCATGCCTGAGGCATGTCCGTGGTCGACGCCATATTGGCGGGAAAGCCTGCAGACCATTCTACCCCGTGCATGTAAATACAAGGCAGAGTAATTCAACGCAACAACATACCGGGCGTTCCTATGGCGGCATAACTAACACCATCGTTGCTACCTGCACGCCGAAACAGGCTGTGGACGGGGTGGTCTTCTTCGTGGTACCACCTGGTTGGTAGCCGTTTACTGTCCGTGTGGACGTGACCAGCAGGGTTAGCGGATGCGTGTACAACAGTAGCGGCGAGGAGGAGGGCAGAGGTCAACCGGGCGGGCATGGCTGTTTAAAGGAGAGGAGGTGATGATAGAGAGTGTGCAGGGGTAGGAAAAGAAGCAGCGATAAGGGGAGAACGTCCCCGAGGGCTCGCATTTTATATACCATGGGACGGGAATCCTACGATGTCAGCCTCCAGAGACTGCTATTCTACTTACCGTATACAGGTGCATTTCCGAGTCCCCTTGGAAAGGAATGTCAAGTTGCAATCAAGTTTGATCGTCACTGAGCCATAGAATGCAATAACCCTCGCAACTGGCATTCCAGCGGGTGAATATACAACGGTTGACAACACGACAGCATCGTCCGGACCACCATGTACTATGTCGCAGGCACTGGCGACGTAGCAGCAGATTCCCCACGAAGTGCACTCTTGAGAATCAAAATTCCCGACTTCAACTGCGCGACCTCCTTCACCATGGCCGTGAACCTCGTCTTCTTTGCCTCACTGGTCAGATATGGCGTGAAGTGTTGAATGCAGTCCCGCGTCGTCGCATTTGGCGTGTTTTGCAGCCACTCGATAAGCATTCTCTCTTCCAACTCTCCTTCGGGTGCAGGGCCGGTTGGCAGTGGCTTCCGTTTCTTGGGCTTGGGAGCATTAGCGCCGTTGGCCACACTGCTGGTCTCATCCACTTTACGTTTGTTCACGGGCTTTGGTGTTGCGTTCGTGGGTGAGCCAACCAAGCTTTTGCCACCACCGGCGACCGGACTCGTCGCTCGACTACCCGAAACGGGGCCGGTTGTGTGACTGCAAGCACCAGGTGCGCCGCTGAGCGGGCTGTTTCCTCTGCTTACGTTGGCTGATTTGGGTTTGGGGGCCTTTGGGCTTGTGGCCCGTTTGGCAACAACAGAATGCCCTGACGCAGGTGCTGGCGAAACTGCGCGGGAGCCGACGGTGGAACCTTCTGCGGTCGGAGGCTTCGTGGTGGGTGGCTGAGAGGCGGACCGAGACGTCACCTGTTGGGGTTGCTGTTGGATGGCAGGCTCGTTCGAGATGGGCGGTGTCTCGTCCTCTTCCTCGTTCTCGTCCTGTCGATCAGCAGTCAGGACCAACGGGCGGCGAAAGGGGTTGCGGGCGATACTGGGCTCACCGAGCTTGCATACGGATTGCGCTCTTCGTCGCTTTCGTATGCCACATTCTTTTCTAATTTGCGCATGAGCTTCTTGAGCGATTTACCATCCTTGGACAGCTGGGACTCGTCCTCGTTTTCGTCAGAATCGTCTATGTAGCCTTCACGCTGTTTGTTGGCTAGCTTATACTCTCGTTTTAGCCGTTCCTGCAAGCCGAACGTTTAGGGTGACGCTCGGGGATCATGTCTGACGACCGACCTCGAGTTCTTTGGCTTCCTCGTCGTCCATGTCTGGAGCTTCATGCTCGTCGTCGTCTGCGACCTCCTCTTCAAACAATTGCTCGTCGAGATGGCCTTCGCCGTCGTCCTCTCGTTTGGGTCGAATGTTTCCCTCCTCGTCTTGCTCTGGCCCCTGTGAACCTCTGTTCACTGCTCGTAAAGCCCTCCCGCCCGGTGCTCTGCTCTGGCTAGTATTGTGCACCAGTGGCGCTACGCCAACGACGGCGAACGTATCCGGATCAGCCTTGAACATGGCAGACGTGGCTGCAGAAGGACCCTGCCCATGTCTGCGGTGCAATAGCCAGCGCTCGGGGTCCTTGTTCTTTTGTATCTTTGCCATCTGTGATCACGGCATTAGACTGATCCGCAACGACAACGAGGCAGAAGGGGTACATACCAACGACTCGGCCTCCTCCAGATTGGGGACGTGATGCTTTGGTTTCTTGTGGAACTTGTACCACCGGTTAGCAGGCACGAATTTGAACACCTCTTGAGCGGCGGGCATGAAGAGAGCGTGTGTTTCGGCTTTGGAGACCTCCTCTAGCTGTCCGACCCACACCTCGTTCTGTCTCGCATCTTCCATTACCCATGGGTGTCTCTCCTCCTTCCTGAGCTGCCGGACGTCCTCTGGGACCTTGAACACCTGGCGCGTTTTCCTCGTCATCTTCTTTTTGCCGTTGACAAGCGTCTTTCCCTTGGCCTCCTTCTCCTTGGACGAACCCTCCCCAGCAGACGTGTTCGTGATAGGGCGACCGTCTGCGTCGACCATGACTATTCTGCCGTCCGAACCAATGACAGGTTTGCCGTCGAGCGCCAGCATTGGGCGGACGGGGACCTGTTGCGCCGACGTGGGGTCTTGTCTCCGGATGTCTTTTCTGTTGAGCTTTATAGGCTCCTCCCAAGTCGAGACGTCTACAGGTTTGCGAGCGTCGAATTTCATCACGTCATACTTCCAGCCGTTGAGGGCAGAAGACATCAGCCTGTACTCGGAGAAATCGCCATCGGGGAGCTTGGAGCTGTCCTCGACGTCGTCCGTGCTTGGTGGGGTGGGCTGTTGGCGCGGCGTGGCGGACTTGCGGGGCGAGCCATCGGATGGATCTCTCTTGACGGGTTTCTTCTTGTGGAACAGGAGAGATTCAGCGGACTTGGGAGGCATGACACACCCAAGTCGTCGTCGTTGTCGTCGTCGCTGTCGTCGTCGTTGCCGCCGTCGCCGTGGTGGTCCAAGCAGACGGTTGATCACG